>CAUYTI010006394.1:0-52626 GCA_963575145.1 Galago senegalensis | reverse complement strand
ATGAAATTTATGTGAACCAGCTTGATGAAAGTATGTCAAAATCTGTGTGAAGACACTGCACTGTACCCCATGTTTGCATTAATGTACACAGCTATCATTTAATAAAATAATAAAAAAAAAAAAGAAAAAAAAAAAAAAAAGGAAGTCCAAACAGGGAAATATATAGCACTGCCAGACTTCCTAAAAAAAATGGATAGAGAGGAAGTTAACAACTTAATGGGATATCTCAAGCAACTGGAAAAGGCAGAACACTCCAATCCCAAACCCAGCAGAAGAAAGAAATTACCAAAATTAAAATTAAAAAGTTGGTTTTTTTAAAAGGTCAAGAAAATAGATAAATCTTTTGCCAAATTAACAAAAAAAAGTAAAATCTCTAATTTCATCAATCAGAAATTGTAAAGACAAAATAACAACAGATCCCTTAGAAATTCACAAAATCCTTAATGAGTTTTACAAGAAATTTTATTCTCAGAAATATGAAAATCTGAAGGAAATTTACCAAAACTTGGAATCACACCACCTTCCAACACTTAGCTATAATGAAGTGGACATATTAAACAGGCCCATATCAAGTTCTCAAATAGTATAAACTATAAAAAATCTCCATAAAAAGAAAATCCCACAACCAAATGGCTTCACATGAGAATTCTACCAAATCTTTAAAGAGGAACTAGTACCTATATGACTTAGCCTTTTCCAAAATATAGAAAAAAAAGGAATACTACCCAACACATTCTATGAACCCAACATCACCTTAATCCCCAAACCAGAAAAAGACCCAAGAAGAAAAGAAAACTGTAGAAAAATATTACTATTGAATATTGATATGAAAATATTCAACAACATTCTAACAAATAGAATCCAGCAACACATCAAACAAATTAATACCATGACTAAGTGGATTTTACCCAGGATCTTAAGGCCGGTTCAACATACGTAAATCTATAAATCTAATTCATCACATAAATTAAAAATCAAAGATGATATGATTTTCTCAATTGGTGCAGAAAAAGATTTTGATAATATGTAGCACCCCTGCATGATCAGAATACTTAAGAAAATTGGTATAGAATGGACATTTATTCAATTGATTGAGGCCATCTACAGCAAACCCACAGCCAATATCATATTGAATAAAGTTAAAATGAAATCATTTCCACTCAGATCAGGAACCAGGCAAGTTTTCCCATTGTCTCCTTTGCTCTTTAACATTGTAATGGAAGTTTTAGCCATCACAATTAGTAAAGAAAAGGCAATCATAGGTATCCATAACATATCAGAAGAGATTAAACTTTCACTCTTTACAGATGATACAATGATATACCTAGAAAACATCTGGGATTCTACTAAAAAATCCTTAGAAGTAATCATGGAATATAGCAGCTTCTCAGGTTAAAAAATCAACACTCATAAATCGGTAGCTATTATATTTATTTATAAAATATATATAGTTTTCAGCAGCCAGGCTGAAAAAAAGTCAAAAACTCTATTTTTTCAATGGAATACAGCAGCATCTCAGGTTACAAAATCAACACTCATAAATCAGTAGCCATTATGAATACTTATAAAACATTACATATTTTTCAGCCGGCAAGCTGAAAAAAACAGCCAAAATCTCTATTTCTTTCACAGTAGTGCCAAAGAAGATAAAATATTTGTGAGTTTACTTAACAAAGGATGTGAAGTATCTCTATAAGGACAACTATGAAACTCCAAGAAAAGAAATAGCTGAGAATGTTAACAAATGGAAAAACATACAATGCTCATGCCTGGGAAGAATCAACATAGATAACAAGTCCATACTACCCAATGCAATATATAATTTTAATGCAATCCCTATTAAAGTTGCAATGTCATACTTTAAATATGTCGAAAAAATATTTCATTTTATATTCAAATCAGTGTCAATAGCCAAGACACTACTCAGGAAAAAAAAATAGGGTAACAAATCATGCTACCAGACCTCAGACTATACTATAAATAGATAATGATAATGACAGTGTGGTACTGGCACAGATACAGACAGGTAGATGTATGGAACGGAATAGAGATCAAGGAGATGAATCCAGCTACTTACCATTACCTGATCTTTGACAAGTCAATTAAAAACATTGAGTGGGGAAAATATTCCCTATTTAACAAATGGTGCTGGGTAAACTAGCTGGTGATGTGCAGAAAACTAAAACTGGATTCAAATTTTTCACTACCTAAGATAGATTCTTACTGGATTAAAGATTTAAACTTAAGGCATGAAACCATAAAATTACTAGAAGAAAGTGTACAGAAAAAACTTGAAATATTCAGCCTGATTGAATATTTTATGAGGAGGACCCCCCAAGGCAATTGTAGCAACATCAAAAATACGCTACTGTGGCTCGGCGCCTGTGGCTCAAGCGGCTAAGGCACCAGCCACATACACCTAAGGTGGCAGATTTGAATCCCCACCCCAGGCCTGCCAAACAATGATGGCTGCAACCAAAAAATGTGGTGGGTGCCTGTAGTCCCAGCTACTTGGGAGGCTGAGGCAGGAGACTCGCTTGAGCCCAGGAGTTGGAGGTTGCCGTGAGCTTGATGCCATATCACTCTACTGAGGGGGATAGCTTGAGGCGCCATCTCTCTTTTTTTTTATTAAATGATAGTTGTATACAATAATGCAAACATGGGGTACAGTGTAGTGTTCCCCAGTAACTTCAACTGCAGTGCCTGCCTCAATGCCCAGCTATATTTGTTGCAGATTCACTGGGACCACTTTCCAACTCACTACCCTCATGGTGAGCCATGATTTCAGACATCAAAGATGGGATATTTTTAGAACTAGGTTTTGTGGCCAGAAGTGCTTCTTCATGACTCTCATCTTGGCAATTTGGGTGGCCCAGTTAGGTGGATTGTGTGAGCCTCTGAATTGGACACCAGCCTCAACACTAGTGAGATACTGACCTCTGAAGAATAAAAAATGGCTGGATGTTATTTAGGCTCCTGCCATGCCAGCTGAGGGAGTAGGTACACTTGATGAGAAGACTTGAAGTTGCTGTGAGCTACAATACCAGAGTACTCTACCAAAGGCAAGAAACAAGACTCGTCTCAATAAAGAAATGGAGAAAACATTTTTATTTGATTTACTCCTCATTTTTACCTTTTAAATATAGGGAAAGAGATTAACATTATTTATCACACTGACTAAAAATCCATGGCCCCTGCAGATCACACCAACATCTAAATCTTGGGCTTAGGTGATTTTTTTCTCTCAGCCTCTAGCTAGAACTATAGGTGCATGCCACAAAACTTGGCTACTATTTTTACTTTTGATCACAGATCTAGTTTGGTAATTTATCCCTAAATTAGATGGCAACTGGACAAATTATGCTTTCATAGGAAAATTACTTTTCTATAAGAGAAGAAGAGAAATTTGAAAGAAAAAGAGAGTACAGAGAGAAAAAGTTAAAATTTTGTCCTATGATGACCAGACAACCCCTATTGTCAAGTCTTCCAATTTTACAGAAATCTTACCCTTTGGTAGTATACATTCTTATAGTCACTAAATTGGCCACACCATGAATTATTGACTCAAGTCAGTTTGTTTAAAACACACTATAATATCTAGATTCTACACTTGACCCCTTCTGTTGTGCTTTTCAATCAGGGCAAATATTCCACTGTCCCAATGAGTCCAGAACAAGGGACAAGTCATCTGTGGAAGACCTCTACCATTCACATCAACTAGCAGTCTCCTACAGAACCAACTGCAAATGAACTTATCCTGACTCATTGTTCTCTCCTCTCCACGGGGACAACAATATATGTCCTCCTTTATTCATTTCCATATTCCATCTGCCTACTGTAGTTTCCTCCTAATTATGCTCTTGCAATCTGTACCAGGAAAATTCCTGTCTGTCTTTTTTCTTCCTTCCTCCCTTCCTTCCTTCCTTCCTCCCTTCCTCCCTTCCTCTCTTCTTCCCTCCCTCCCTCCCTCTCTCCCTCCCTTCCTCCCTGCCTCCCTCTCTCTCTCTCTTTCTTTCTGTTTCTTTCTTTCTTCTTATTTCTTTAATCTATCATTATTTTTTCATGAAACAGACTCTCACTCAGATCCCCAGTCTAGATTTTCCATGACCTCAGCTTTGCATACAATGAAATCCAATTCTTGAGATTCAAATCTATTTGAAGTGATACTACAAGTGATCTTCCTGCCTCAACTGAAATACAGGTAAAAGAAATAACACTTGACTACCCTTTCTATTTGATTAGAAACCCAGTGGCATATCAGGGGGTGATGTTGTCTTTCTGATTCTCTGCCTTGTCTACCATGGGACCTATGGTGACCTGACCAATTTAATTGCCCAGAACATTGAAATACTGTAGTCATGCAAGGGATAAGGGAGCTCTACTTAAGAAATGAGCTTATTGGGATTTTTGAGAATTGTCCAATCTTCAGGACTCAGTAACACATAAGGAGTATGTCAGGGCTGTTTTACATATCTGTGGTGGGAGATCACCACAACTCTGCATGGATCTCTTTTATCCTTATCAGGTTTCATTAGTTATTATGTATTATAAATATGATCCAACATAATTCTTCAAAGTGCATTGTGGCCAATATGACAAAAGTTTAGACGCACCTATCACAGAATTTAGGATTGATGAAAATTTCAAGATAGGCTGATATTTCCAATGATCATCATAAATAAATGCAGGTATGGAGTACAGTACTGGAGACAGTGCTTCACAAGAGAGGGAAACTTTGGTGAGACTTGTGAAAGAAGTAAAACATCATGAAAAGTAGAACTGGCAATTATGTGACATACCATTTAGGTCTGTCAATTTATTATCTGATCAATGGGAACAATTATTTTCTATAACATTCCAGGGAAGCACTGGATATAAACCACACTCTTTCATTCGATTTTGAATCTGTAACTTGAAAAGGAAACATTGTGTTGATGAATCCCTTGTCCATGGATATAAACAAAATTTAGAAAGCAGGAATTTAGTGTGGAGAAAAGATCAGTACTCTTTCTAAAAGTTTGAACCTAAACACAAACCCGGATGATTAGCAGGAATAAAATTAAGCTTAAAAATGGAAAGACAGGGAAACACAATTGTGATGTCATCCAGGGTGACCACTTAGTGACTTTATCCTGGAATGTCCTGGGATCCAGGCTTCTGATCAAAAGGCTTCAGATACTCCCTGGAATATTCTGCTCTTTTCATATTGTGTACTGCAAGGGTTTGATGCAGGACATTTCTTAGCCCTCAATTCACAGAGAAGTGATCTCCCATTTGTGCCTAATTTATTACATTAATGGCTGAGATTCCAGTCATTAGACAGACACCAGTGTTGAGGTTTTCTTCAGCACTGCTACAGCAGTGAGCAGTGAGACTCAAGCTGCATTCCAGATGGTTAAATTGCATACAGATACATAAGTAGGATGCTTTTTGTAATTTTTCTTTTTTCTTTGAGACAGAGTTTCACTTTGTAACTGTTGATAGAGTACTGTGCCATCACAGCTCACAGAAACCTCCATCTCCATCTCCTAGGCTTAGGCGATTCCTTTGCCTCAGTCTCCCGATTAGTTTGAACTAAAGCTTCCTGCCTCAATGCCTATCTATCTGTTAAGGATAGCTGGCACCAATTTTGAAATCACCACACTCATTGTGAGCCACCACTTCAGACATTGAAAATGGGATATTTTTCAAACAAGGTTTTTCAGGTATATTTCATCCTGTTTCTCATCTTGGCAATTTGCAAGGCCTAGTAAGATGGAAAGTCTGTGCTTCTGAATTGAACACTTGCCCCAGCACAAGTGAGATACCCATCTCTGAAGAATAAAAAATGTCTGGATGTTATGCAAACTCCTGGAATGCAAGCTGTTAACTTGATTAGAACACCTGAAGTTTGCTCTCTGCTATGATACCAGGGGGACTATACCAAAGGCAGAGGCAAACAAAAATGCCCAAAGGCAACCAAAAAGACTCTGTCTCAATAAATATTTAAAGAAAGCCATTCATTTTGGAGGAACTCCTCATTTTTACTTTTGTTTTATCTTATAGAGACAGAGACCTATTTTATTTATCAAATTCAGTAAAATTCAGTGGCATCTACAGATATTAGCAACCTAGAGCTCTTGGGCTTAGGTGATTTTCTTCTCTTGGACTCCTGAGTAGCTGGGACTAGAAGTGCATGTCACAATGCCTGGCTATTATTTTTACTTTATACCATAGATCTAGTGCAGAAAATTTTCCCCTAGATAAGATGTCAAGTGGAGAAATTATTCTCTTATAGGGAACTTTTTCCCCTATAACCGTGATTAGTCAAGACAGATTTTACACAACTCTGACCATTTGGTATGTTAGATTTCTGTAGTCACTCTAAACTCTCCACACAGTGAATTCTTGACTTAAGCCAGTTTTTTTTTTTCACACTAAAATATCCTCATTCTATACTCCATCACTTCTGTTGTATTTTTAAATCTGGGCAAATATTCCGTTGCCCCAATCAGTCCAAGACATAGTCATCTTTAGATGACCTTTACCCATCACATCAACTGGCAGTGTCCTAAGGAACCAACCACAAAATACTTGTCCTGACTCATTGTTCCCTTCTCCCACCTCCCCAACAAATTTCATTTCTGTAGTTCTGAATTCCATTTGCCTACTGATCTTTCCTCGTAATTTTGATCTTGGTAACTTTACCTAGCAAAATTTCTTTCTTTCTTTCTTTCTTTCTTTCTTTCTTTCTTTCTTTCTTTCTTTCTTTCTTTCTTTCTTTCTTTCTTTCTTTCTTTCCTTTCTTTCTTTCTTTCTTTCTTTTTCTTCCTTCCTTCCTTCTTGTCTTCTTTTTCCTTTCTTTTTCCCTTTTTTTCTTTTTCTTTTTTCCATTCATTCTTTCTTTCTTTAGTTTTCATGAGATCAAATCTCACTATGTTCCCCTGGCTATATTGTCCAAGAACTCAGCCTTGCATACAATAGCATACAATTCTTCAGTTGAAGTGATACTTCAAGTGATCCTGTCACCTCCGCTGGAACTATAGGTAAGGTATACAACACTTGATTACCCTTTCTATTTGAGTAGAAACCTTGTGGGGTATCAAGGCTGAGGTTGTCTTTCCATTGCTCAGCTTGTGTCTAACTTGGGAGCTCAGGGGATCTGACAAATTTGGCTGCCCAGTACATTGAATTATTTTAGTCATGAGTCGAAAAATTTATTGAGCTCTACTTAAAAAATGAGCTTATCAGAGACTTTGAGGACTTTCCGATTCTCAGGGCTCTGTTACACATAGGGTGTATGTCAGGAATTTTTAAAATATCCATGGAGGGAGATAACAACAATTATGTATGTAACTCTTTTATCCTTGTCAGTTGTCATAAGTTATTGTGTATTATACCTTTGATCCAACATAACTGGTCAAAGTGCATTGTGGTCAATATGACAAGTTTAGACACACTTATCATAAAATGCAGGATGATGGAAATTTAAGAATAGGATGATATTTACCATGATGATCATAAATAACTGCAGGTATAGAGTACACTATGGGAGACAGTGCCTCATTAGATATCCAGAAATAATCTTCAGTGAGATACCTACCATCTGATACAAGCCTATTCTAGAGAAAGAAGTCAAATATCAAGAAATGATAATCCTGTGACATACCATTTAGGTCTGTCAAATCATTGTATAAATAGAGGGCTTGATATCTTGTTCTCTTACATCCCAGGGCTGCATTAGGTATAAACCACACTCTTCCATTTGATTACAAATCCATGACTTTTAAACAAAATAAAGAGTTTTTGAATACCTTGCTTATAATTACAAAACAAAATATAGGCAGTAGAACTTGAGTCTGGAGAAAAGAACCCTAAATTTTGTAACAGTTTGAACACAACAAAAAACCTGAACAGCAACTATGCATGTTTAAAATGATTAATCTTAAATATCGTAACCCAGGGCAAGACATTGTGATCTCATCCATGGAGACCATGTACAGACTTCATCATGAAATATCGTGCTATCCAGGTTTCTGATCAAAGATACTCACTGGAGTTTTCTGCTACCATCAGCTGGTATCCTGAGAGTGTTTGATCAGGACACGTCTTAGCCCTCCAACCACAGACAGAGAAGTGATCTCTCATTTGTGCCTTATTTATTACATTAACAGCTGAGATTCCAATCACTAGGGTACCACCAAAGTTGTGATTTTGTACAGCACGTAGACTCAAGCTGCATTACAGTGGTGAAACTGAATAGAGAATCTTATGTTGGATGATCTTTGTTCCTTTTTTTTTTTCAAGAGAGAGTTTAACTGTCACTTTTGGTAGTCTGCAGTGCCATCAAACCTCACGGAAACCTCTATCTCTTGGAATCAGGATATTCTGATGTCTAACCCTCCAAAGTAACTTGAACTACAGGAGCCTGCCTCAATGCCCAGCTATTTTTTGTTGCAGATTTTCTGTGACCATTTTCAAACTCACCACCCCCATGGTGATCCACCACTTCAGATACTGATGATGGCATATTTTTAAAACTAGGTTAACTGGTAGGGGTGGTTCTTTATGCCTCTCATCTTGGCAAATTTTGAGGCACAGTCAGTTGGATTCTCTGTGCTTCTGAATTGGAGAGCGGCCTCAGTACTAGTGAGAAACCATCCCTGAACAACAACAACAAAAAAATCCCTGGATGTGATGCAGGTTAATGTCATGTCAGCTTAATGAATAGGTTCGCTTGATAAGAACACTTGAAATTTTCTGTGAGCCATGATACCAGGTTACTCTACCAAAGTGAACAAAAGAAGACTCTGTCTTAATAAATAAATGGAGATACTACTAATTTTTACATTTTTTATAAAGACAGGGATTTACAATATTTATCACACTCAGTCAAGTTCTATGTTGTCTACAGACCACAGCAACCTCCAATTTTTGGTATAGGTGATTTTCTTCCCTCAGCGTCCCGAGGACCCTGGACTATAGGTGTCCTCCACAGCACCTGGATACTAATTTTACTTTGACCATGGATCTAGTGTTGAAAAATTTCCCCTAGATTTGATGTCAACTGAAGAATTTATTATCTCATAGTAATTTTTTTTTCCTACAACTCCTATTAGTAAAGAATTCACATTTTACACAACTCTTACCCTTTGGCATCTTAGATTATTTTAATCACTCTAAACTGCCCACATATAGAATTCTTGACTCAAGTCCCTTTTTTTTACACACAAAAATATACAGATTATACACTCCACATCTTCTGTTGCACTTTTAATCTGGGGCAATATTGCCTTATCTCAATCATTTCAAGACCAGGGATCAGAAATCTCTCGAAGACCTCTACTCATCAGATAAACTGGCAGACACCTAAGAAACCAACCACAAACAAACTTGTCCTGACTCATTGTTCCCTCTTCTTCCAGGGGACCACAATAAATCTCTTCTTTTATGTAGTCATGTATTAGTCAGTCCACTGGCCTTTCCTCCTAATTTCACTCTCAGAAACTGTACCTAGCAAATTTCCTTCCTTCTTTCCTTCCTTCCGTCCTTCCTTTGTTCCTTCCTTCCTTCCTTCTTTCCCTCACTCCTTTCTTTCTTTCTTTCTTTCTTTCTTTCTTTCTTTCTTTCTTTCTTTCTTTCTTTCTTTCTTTCTTTCTTTCTCTCTCTCTCTCTCTCTCTTTCTTTCTTTCTCTCTCTCTCTCTCTCTTTCTTTCTTTCTTTCTCTCTCTGTTTTTCTTTCTGTCTTTTTTTTTTTCTATCATTCTTTTTCATGAAGCAGTCTCTCACTTTGCTACACAGGCTATAATGTCCATGACTCAACCTTGCACATAATGACATGTAACTCTTCAGTTGAAGTTGTGCTCCTGCCCCAGCCTCTGGAGTACCTGAACCTATAGGTATGGATACAAAACTTGACTACATTTTCTATTTTAGTAGAAAGCCAGTGGGAGATCAGGGCTGAGGTTGCCTTTCCCTTACTCAGCCATGCTTGTAACAGGAGTTTGGGTCATCTGCCCAATTTGACTTCCCATTGTAGTCATGCATGGGATAAGTCATGGAGCTCTACTTAAGAAATGAGATTATCAGGGACTTTGAGGATTATCTAATCCTCAGACCTAGGTGACACATAGGGAGTATGTCAGGCCTGTTTTACATTATTTGTGGTGGAATATCACCACACTCTGCATGGATCTCTTTTATGCTTATCAGTTTTCATTAGTTATTGTGTATAATATGTGTGATCTAACATAACTATTCAACATGGTTTTTGTCCAAGAAGCCAGAAGTCATGACAGACCTAGATCAGAATCCATAATTGATGAAAATTTTAAGATAGGCTGACATTTCTCAGGATCATCCTAAATAACTGCAGGTATAGAGTACACTACTGTGAACAGTACCTCACCAGATATTCAGAGGGAAAAGTCAGTAAGACATCTACTTCCTGAAGCTACCTTATTCTAGAGAAAGAAGTCAAACATTATGAAAAGTAGAACTGGGAGTTGTGTGAGCTACGATTAGGTCTGTCAAATCATTGTTTGATCACAGGGCTCGATTTCTTGTTTTGTAACATTCCGGGGTAGCATTAGGTAGAAACCACATTCTTCCATTTGATTACAAATTCGTGACTTGCATAGGAAATGATGGTGGTTTAAATCCCTTGGAAATTGTTACAAAATATAATTGAGAAAGCATGAATTCATAGTTGAGTGATGAACGCCACTAATTGTATCAGTTTGAACCCCAAAACAAACCCTGACAACAAATACTCATGCTTAGCAGGAATAAGATTAAGCTTAAAGATGGTAACCCAGGAAAATATTCATTCTGATGTCATCCATGGTGTCCATGTAGTGACTTCATTTTGGAATATCATGGGATACCAGCTTTGGTCAAAGATACTCACTAGAATTTTATGCTCACTTCATCTGGTGTCCTGCAAGTGTTTGATTTAGGACATTTCTTACTCCTCAATTGTCTGTTTGTTTTTGTTGTTGTTGTTGTTGTTTGTGACAGAGTTTCACTTTGTTAATGTCAGTAGTGTGCTGTGCCATTGTGCTCACAGAAACTGCCATATCTTGGGCTCAGGTGATTCTTTTGCCTCAGCTACCCACTTGCTTGACTTACAGGCACCCGCCTCAATGCTCAGTTTTTGTTGTTGTTGTTGTTGTTGTTGTTGCAGATTGGCTGGGACCAAGACCAAACTCACCACCCTCTTGTTGAGCTACCACTTCAGGCATTGAAAATGGGAACCTGTTAACTATACTGAGAAAAAAATGTGTGTAGTATTAGATATTATCTGCTATGTTTAAATGTTGCTTAGAAAAATCATCCCATGGTTTAAATTGTCACTCTGGTTTAAATTTGACAATAGACTAGCCTTCATAGCAAAAATAGTGCAATTAGTACCAAAAATTTAGGTATCACCTGGAAACTATATAACATGTAAACTTCAAAACTTGGACATAAACAGTGCCATAAGAACAAGAATCCATATACTCTGTCAAAAAGCAAGCTTAAATAGATAAAGGCATTTGCCTTTATCTGTCAATCCTCTGCAATTTAGCAGAAACTCCTAAAAAAATTATGAAGAACTAAATTAAATAGGAAAAAATTCTAAAAAAAAAAGTAGCAAAAAACTCTATGTGAGTAATTAACCATGTTCTATTTAGCCTTTTGTGTCTATAAATTCTTTCTCTCTAGAAAATCAAAGGAACCAAGTCTAGGTCTAGGATCAGAACCCATTTTCCCCTCAAATCATGATAGTAAAGACTTCACACCATCATCCTGATCACACACAATGCAGTGAAAATAAAGATAATCCTGACCTGGAGACATCACAGATAGATGACTAGATCTTCACTGCTCCTTGGAAAGTAAAGGTAAAGACAATCAACATACCCTGCTCCAGTAACATACTGGAAGATGACTGGTCAACACAAGGCTGAAACCTGAGGATACTCTTCTAGGAACTTATCTTAATTGGACTTCAAACTGAACTTTAAAAATGGGGGGGATATCACACAAGGAAAAGTAAACACAGATAAATCAAAGATTGATTTCCCATTAAAACAACTGGGAAATGTGATAACCAAGCCTCCTACACCTAAAGAAGAAATATCCTTTGAACTTATTATTCCCAGCCCCCTCAACGGGGAGGAGAACTCTGGGGAGAAACTTGAGTTAAGAACGTGCATAGGGAGGAGAGGCTTGGCATACCCCTGCCCCATCTTGCACTACACAATTCTCGCTGCCCAAGGCTGATCACAATGATTCAGCTTCTGTACCTCTGCCTGTTTGCTATGACGCAGAATTGGGGTATAAAAACTCATTTGATCTATCATTTGAGGTCTCTTGCCTCCTAAAGCAATGACCCCCTGCAGGTGGGGTCGACGTATCCTTCTCAGCTGTATGATTCAAGAGAAGGGAATAAGTTCGGTTGATGAGAACACTTGAATTTTGCTCTGAGCTATGATACCAGGGAAGTCTACCAAAGCAAAAAAAAAAAAAACCTCAGTGTCAATAAATAAATGGAGCATATCATTTGATTGAAATTACTCTTCCTATTTATTTATTTATTTATTTATTTATTTGTGTCCAATGAATCCCTGCTCTTTGAATCCCTGAGCCATCTGGAAGCCGTAACTTATTCTGGTACAGCCACAAGCTGGAGGTCCTTGAGATATATCGATGATATGCATACACTCCTCATCTTCCTGCTCATACTTAAGGACTAGAAATTTTATGTCCTGCATACCAGGGCAAAGGCCTTGTTTTTCCACAAAGTAACATAAAAGTGCACAGAGACTCTTAAGTAAGAAGCTCTTCCGTTGTTGTTGTTTGTTTCTTTTTTGTGAGACAGAGTTTTGCTTTGTCACTCTTGGTAGAGTGATGTGCCACCACAGTTCACAGACACTTCCATCTCCTGGGCTCAAGGGATCTTTTGCCTCAGCCTCCCAAGTACCTTGATCTATAGGTGCCCACTTCAATGCCCAGCTATGTTTTGTTGCATATTTGCTAGAACAAATTTTAAAATCTCCACCCTCATGGTCAGCCACCACTTGAAACTTCACAGATTGGGTATTTTTCAAACTGTTTTGTGCCCAGAGGTTATTATTCATGCCTCTCATGTTGGCAATTTGGGAGGCCCAGTCAGTTGGATTGTCTGAGCTTTTGAATTAGAAACCAGGCTCAGTACTAGTGAGATGCCCAACTCTGAAGAATAAAAAATAGCCAGATATTATGCAAGATTCAAGAGCGACAGCTGTGGGAATAGGTTCACTTGAAAATTGCTGTGAGCTATGATACAATGGTATTTTGCCAAAAGAACAAAACGGGACTCTGTCTCAATAAGTAAATGATAAAAATATTTTTATTGGAGTTAATCCTCATTTTTACTTATTTTTTTAATAGAGTCATAGACTTACTGTATTTATGACACTCAGTAAAGTTCTGTTGCATCTACAGACCACAGGAACCTCCAACTCCTGGGCTTAGGCAATTTTGTTCTCTAGCCTCCTGTGTACCTGAAACTAAAGGTACAAGCCACAATGTCTGGCTATCATTTTTACTTTTCACGAATCTAGTGTTGAAAAATTTCCCCTAGATTAGTTGTTAACTTGATAAATTATTCTCTTATAGATAAATATTTGTCCTACAACACCTATTTGTCAAGACTTAAGATTATACACAACTCTGACCCTTTGGTAGCTTATATTCTTAAAGTCACTCTAGACTGCCCCACAGTGAATTCTTGACTCAACTCAGGATTTTTTATGCTCACTAAAATATCCAAAGTATACAAACTACCCATCCTGTTCCACATTTCAATATGGGACAGTATTCCTTGCCAAAATTAGTCCAAGACTAGAGGCAGGACATCTCTGCGTGACCTCTACCCATCAGATGAAAAGGCAGTCTCCTAAATAACCAACTGCAAACAAACTTGTCCTGACTCATTGTTCCCTCCTCTACCCAGGGACCACAATATATCTCCTCCTTTATGTATTCCTGTATTCCACCTGCCTACTCACCTTTCATCATAATTTAGCTCTTAGAAAATGTACCTAGCAAAATTTCTTTCTTTCTTTCTTTCTTTCTTTCTTTCTTTCTTTCTTTCTTTCTTTCTTTCTTTCTTTCTTTCTTTCTTTCTCTCTCTCTCTTTCTTTCTTTCACTTCCTTCCTTCCTTTCTTCCTTCCTTCCTTCTTTCCTTCCTTCCTTCCTTCCTTCTTTCCTTCCCTCCCTCCTTCTTTCATTATTTTTCATGAGACAGAATCTAGCTAAGTTCTCCTACCTTGATTATCCATAACATCAGCCTTACACAAATTACATGGTACTCTTTGGTTGCAGTGATCCTCCTTTTTCACTCTAAGGAATAAGTGAAACTTTAAGGCTGCTTTTTCATCTGCCTAAAGACTACCATACTTGACTACCCTATCTATTTCAGTAGAAACCCATTGGGATTAGGGCTGAGATTATCTTTCTGTTGCTCAGCCTTGTCTCCAACATGAGAGAGCAGGGGATCTGACCTATTTTGCTGCTAAGAACATTGAAATATTGTAGTCATGTGTGGGATAAGTCATTGAGCTGTACTTAAGAAATGAGCTTAATCAGGGACTTTGAGGATTGTCCAATTCTCAGGCCTCTGTGACACTTAGGAAATATGGATGTTGAAAGATATTCTGACATTTCCCATTTTCATCATAAATAACTGTAGTTATGGAGTACACAACTGGACACAGTGCCTCACCATATTTTGAGAGGGACATGAAAACTTTTCAGTGTTCATTGTGGCCAAGAAGCCAAAAGTTTAAACACAATGAGCACAGAATTCAGGATTAATGGAAATTTAAAGATAGGCTGGTATTTTCTATGATCATCATAAATAACTGCAGTTATGGAGTTCACCAGGTGGACACAGTGCTTCACTAGAAATCCAGGGGGAGCCTTCAGTGAGACACCTACCATCCAAAACAGGTCTATCATGAGATAGAGAAAGAAGTAAAATATTTTGAAAATTGAAACTCAGAATTTTGTGACATATCATTTAGGTCTGTCAAGTCAATGTTCCATCATTGGACTGTATTTTTTGTTCTATATCATCCCAGGGCAGTACTATGTACAAACCACACTCTTCCATTTAATTTCAAATCTATGACATGAAAATGAAAGTATGGGTTGCTGAATCCCTTGGCTATGGTTACAAAGACAAATTTAGGAAGCATGAATTGGGTGTGGAGAAAAGAACTCCACTCTTTGTAACATTTTCAACCCCCAAACAAACCCAAACAGCAATTATGTATGCTTAGCAAGAATAAGATTAAGCTTAAAGTTTGTAATTCAGGGCAAAAGTGATTGTGATGTCATCTATGGTAACCATGTACTAACTTCATCCTGGAATGTGGTGGGATCCAAGTTTCTACTCAAAGATTCTCACTTTCTGATCACTTCAGCTTGTGTGCTGCTAGTGTTTGATCCAGGACATTTCTGAGCCCTCCTTACACAGACAAAAAAGTGGTCTCCCATTTTTTCCTTATTTCTTACATTAACAGCTGAGTTTGACACAACCTTTGAGATTTGTATGGCAGTGAGACTCAAGCTCCATTTCAGATGGTACAACCACATAAAGATACTTAATTAGAATGCTCTTTTTTTTTTAGTTTTGAGAGAAATAGTTTCAGTTTTTCACTCTTGGTAGGGTAGGGTTCTGTGCCATCACAGTTTACAGAAACCTCCATCTCCTGGGCTCAGGCAATAATTTTTCTGAGGCCTCCCCAGTTGCTTGAACTACAGGGGCCCACTTCAATGCCCACCTATTTTTTTTTTTAAATTAATTAATTTATTATTTATTTATTCTTTTTTTGCAGTTTTTGGCTGGGGCTGGGCTTGAACCCACCACCTCCAGCATATGGGGCTGACACCCTACTCCTTGAGCCACAGGCGCCACCCCCCACCTATTTTTTGTTGGGCAAAAAACACACTCAGTCAGATTCTGTTGCATCTAAAAATAACAGCAACCTGCAAGTCCTGGGCTTAGATGATTTTCTTCTAACAGCCTTCTGAGTAGCTGGGACTATAGGTACACATCACAACTCCTTGCTATTATTTTTAGTTTTGACCACAGATCTAGTGTTGAAATTTTCCCCTAGATTAGATATCAACTGGATAAATATTCTGTCATATAGATGTATTTTTCCTACAAAATGTATTACTCAAGACTTCTGATTTTGCACAACTCTGAATTTTTGGTATCTCAGATTCTTGTAGTCATTCTAAACTGCCCAAATGTGAATTCTTGACTCAAGTCAGGTATTTTTATGTACACTAAAATATTCAGATTCTATGTCCTACCCCTTCTGTTGCACTTTTCCATCTGTCCTTATATTCCTTTGCCCTAATCATTCCAAAACCAGCGACAAGACATCTCTGGATGAAATCTACATATCAGATTAGCTTGCAGTCCCCTAAGGAACCAACTTCAAATAAAATGTCCTAACTCATTGCATCCTCTCCCCGGGGACCACAACAAATGTACTCCTTTATATAGTCATGTATTCCATTTGCCTACTGACGTTTCCTCATAATATTGTTGTTGGAAACTTTACCTAGCATAAATTCTTTCTGCCTTTCTTTCTTTCTTTCTTCCTTTCTTTCCTTAGTTACTTCCTTCCTTAGTTCCTTCTTTCCTTCCTTCCTTTTTTCCTTTCTATTTTTCTTTCTTTCTCTCTATCTTTCTTCCTTTCTATCTTTCTTTCATTATTTTTCATGAGACCAACTCTACTTCTGTTCCCCAGCTAGATTGTCCGTGAACTCAGCATTGCACACAATGTTATCCAACTTTTCAGATAGAATGATCCTATTGTCTCAGCCTCTAGATTAGCTACAACTATAGGTAAGGAATATAACACATGACTACCCTTTCTATTTGAGTAGAAACTCGGTGGGAAATCAGAGCTGAGGTTGTCTGTTTGTTACTCAATCTTGTCTGTAACATGGGAGCTCAGGGGATCTGCCCATTTTGTCTGCCCAGAGCATTGAAATATTGTAGTCATGCATGGGATAAGTGATTGAGCTCTACTTGTGAAATGAGCTTCTCAGGGACTTTAAGGATTTTCCGATCCTCAGGCCTTGGTGACACAGGTTAGGACTGTTGTACATATCCATGGTGGAAAATCACTATAACTAAGCATGGGTATCTTTTATCCTTATCAGGTTTCATTCGTTATTGTGTATAATATGTGTTATCCAACATAACTCTTCAACATTCATTCTGGACATAAAGCCAAAAGTTTAAACACACAAAGCATGGAGTTCAGGATTAGTGGATGTTGAAAGATATTCTGATATTTCCCATTTTCATCATAAATAACTGCAGTTATAGAGTACACAACCGGAAATAGTGCCTCACCTCCAGTGAGACACCTAGTGTCTGAAACAAGCCTATTCTAGAGAAAGAAGTCAAATATCATGAAATGTAGAACTGGAAATTATATGAAGTATCATTTAGGTCCATCAAATCATTGTCTCATCAGTGGTCTCTATTCCTTTTTCTATAACATCACAGAGCAGCAACAGGAATAAATGACCCTCTTCCATTTGATTACAAATCAGAGACATGAAATGGGAAGGATGGGTTGTTGAATCCCTTGGCCATAATTACAAAACAAAATTTAGGAAGCAGGAATTACTATGCATGCTTAATAGAAATAAGATTAAGATTAAGGGTGGTTACCCAGGGCAACACCCATAGTCACCCGTGATGACTATGTAATGACTTCATCCTTAAATGTCATGGAATCCAGGCTTCTGATCAAAATACTCACAGTACTTTTCTCCTCACTTCAGATGGTGTACTGCAAATGTTTGATCCAGGATATCTCTTAGCCCTCCATCCATAGACAGAGAAGTGAGTTCCATTTGTGCCTGCTTGATTACATTAATGGCTGAAATTCCATTCACTAGGCTGCCACAACTGTTTAGATTTTGTACAGCAGTGAGACTTAAGCTGCATTCAAGATGGTAAACCTGCATAGAGACAATTAAATAGGATTCTCTTTGTCTTTTTTTTTTTTTTTTTTGAGACAGAGATTCACTTTGTCACTCTCTTTAGAATGCTGTGCCATCAGAGCTAAGAGAAACCTTCATCTTCTGTTCCAAGGTGATTCTTTTGCCTCAGCCTCCCAAGTAGCTTGAGTTACAGGTGCCCACTTCAATGCTCAGGTATTATTTGTTGCAAATTGACTTGGACCGTTTTCAAAATCACCACCTTCATCATGAGCCAACATTTCAGATATCAAAGATGGGATATTTTTCAATTAGGTTTTGAGGCCAGTTGTGTTCTTCATTTCTTTCATCTTGTCAATCTAGGAGGCCCAGTCAGTTGGATTGTCTGAGTTTCTCATTTGTAGACTACATTCAGCAATAGAGAGATACCCACCTCTGAAGAATAAAAACTGGCCAGATGTTATGCAGGTTCCTAGTATGGCAAGTGAGGGAATAATTTCAATTGATGAGAACACTTAACATTTGCCATGAGCTATGGGTCCAGGGTACTCTAGCAAAGGTAAAAAAAAAAATATATATATATATATATATGTATTAAAAAATAAAGAAAAAAACTGTCTCAGTAAATAAACAGAGAAAGGCATTTTATTGGAGTTACTCATTATTTTTACTCCTTTTTATCAAGACAGAGACTTAATTTATTTATCACATTCTGTAAAGTTCTGTGCCCTATACAAATCCCAGCAAACTGCAACACCTGGGGTTAGGCGATTTTCTTCTCTCAGCCTTATGAGTAGCTGGGATTACAGGAGCACACTACAATGCCTGGCTATTACTTTTTCTTTTGACTTAAATCTAGTTGATTTAAAAATTGATTATTTTCCCCTAGATTAGATGTCAACTAGATAAATTATTCTCTCATAGGGAATTTTTTTTTTCCTGACAACCACTGCTGGTGAATACTTAAGATTTTAAACAACCTTGATGTTTTGGTATCTTATATTCTTGTAGTCACTCTAAAATGCCCACACAGTAAATTCTTTACTCAAATCAGGCATTTTTATGCATAATAAATACCAATTTCTATACTCTACCCCTTTTGTTTCACTTTTTAATCTGGGCCAATATTCGATTCCTCCAATCAGTCCAAGACCAGGGACCAGACATCTCTGGACAACTCTTACCCATCAGATTAACTGGCAGTCTCCTAAGGAACCAAATACAAATTAACTTGACCTGAATCATTGTTTCATTTTCCCACTGGAAACCACAATAAATGTCCTCCTTGATGTAGTAGTCCTGTATTTCATCTGCCTATGGAACTTTCCTTGTAATTTTGCTCTTAGAAATTGTACTTAGCAAAATCAATCTTTCTTTCTTTCTTTCTTTCTTTCTTTCTTTCTTTCTTTCTTTCTTTCTTTCTTTCTTTCTTTCTCTCTCTCTCTCTCTATCTCTCTCTCTCTTTCTTTATTTCTTTTTTTTTCTTCTTCTATTTCTTCTCTTCCTTTCACTCTGTTTCCCAGGGTGGATTGTGCACAACCTCAGCCTTGCACACAATGACATCCTACTCTTTGGTTGAAGTGATCCTCCTTCCTGAGCCTCTGGATTAGCTGGAACTATAGGTAAAGGATACAAAATTTGACTACATTTTCTATTTGTGTGAAAATCTGGTGGAAGATCGGGGCTGAGTTTTTTTCTATTTCTCAGCTTTGTCTTTTACATGTGATCTTAAGAGATTTGCCCAATTTGTCTGCTATGAGCATTGAAATATTATAGTCTTGCATGGGATAAGTCATTGATGTATACTAAGGAAATGAACTTATTGGGGAATTTTAAGATTTTTCATTTCTCAGGTTTCAGTGACACAGAGAGAGGATGTCATTAGTGTTTTAGATATCAGTGGTGGGAGATCACCACAACTATGCATGAATCTCTTTCATCTTTATAAGGTTTCACTAGTTCTTGTGTAGGATACATGTGATCCAACATCACTCTTCAACGTGCATTGTGGCCAAGAAGCCAAAAGTTTAGACACCTAGCATGGAGTTCAGGATTCACTGGTGGAAATTTAAAGTTATACTGATATTTCCTATGATAATCATAAATAACTTCAGTTATGGAATACCCTATTGGACACATTGCCTCACCAGATTTCAAGAGGGAAACTTCAGTGAGACATTTACTATTTAAAACAAGCCTAATATAGAGAAAGAAGTCAAATGTCATGAAAAGTAGAACTTGGAATTGTGTGACGTACCATTTAAGGCAGTTAATTATTGTCCAATAAGGTGGCTTGATTTCTTTTCCATAATAACCGAGGGAACACTAGGTATAAATCACACTCTGCCATTTGATTACAAATCCATGACTTGAGAAGGAAAGGATGAGTTGGTGAATTTCTTGGCCATGTGTACAAAACAAAATTTAGGAAGTAGGAATTGAATGTGGAGAAAGGAACCCCACCTTTTTAACAGTTTGAATTCAACAACAAACCTGGACAACAACTATGCATGCTTAGCAGGAATAAGATGAAGCTTAAAGATGGTAACCCAAGGCAACACTAATTGTGATGTCCTCCATGGTGACCATGTAATAAGTTCATCCTGGAATGTTCTGGGATCTAGGATTCTGGTTAAAGATACTCACTGGAGTATTCTCACATCAGTTGGTGTTCTGCAAGTGTTTGATCCAGGACAATTCTTAGCCCTCCCTCCACAGAAAGAGAAGCCTTCTGCCATTTAAGCCTTATTGAATACATTGCTGGCTGAGATTCCAGTTACTAGTCTAATTCAATAGTTGATATTTTTGTACAGCAATGTGTCTCAAGCTGCATTCCAGATGGTAAAATTGCATACAGACACTCTTGTAGATGCACTACACTAAATGTCCTCCTTTATGTACTACTGCATTCTATGTGCCCACTGACCTATCCTCATAATTTTTCTCTTGGTATCTGTACTTAGCGAATCCAAGACCAGGGACCAGACATCTCTGGACAACACCTACCCAAGAGATCAACAGAAAGTCTCCTAAGGAACCAACCACAAATGAACTAGAACTGACTCGTTGTTCCCTCCTCACACCAGGGACCACAATATATCTCCTCCTTTATGTACTGTTGTATTCCATCTGCCTACTGACCTGTCCTTGTAATTTTGCTCTTGGAAACTACCTAGCAAAATTTCTTTCTTCTCTTTCTTTATTTCTTTTTTTCTATCTTTCTCTCTTTCCTTCTTTCTGTCTTCTTCTCTCCCTCCCTCCCTTTTTTTCCTTCCTTTCTTCTTTCTTGCATTAATTTTCATGACACGAACCCTAACTGTGTTGCCCAGGCTAGATTTTCCATCTACTTTGCCCTCAGTGACATCCAACTCTTGGATTGAATTGATCCTCCTACCTCGGCTCTGGAGTAGCTGACAAGGTAGGTAAAGAATATAACACTTGATTACCCTTTTCATTTGGGTAGTTACCTGGGGGTGTTTAGGGATGAGGTTGTCTTTCCCTTGCTCAGCCTTGTCTCTAACGTGGAAGCTCAGGGGATCTGCCAAATCTGGATGCCCATAGCATCAAAATATTGTAGTCATGCATGGGATAAATCAGTGAACTCTACTTACGAAATGAGCTTATCAATAACTTTGAGGATTGTTTAATCCTCAGGCCTCAGTGACAAGAAGAGAATATGTCAGGAATATTTTGTATATCTGTCATGGGAGATCACTACAACTTTGCGTGGATCTCTTTTATCCTTATTGGATTTCATTAGTTATTGTGTATTATGTGTGATCCAACATAATTCTTCATTGTGCATTGTGGCCAAGAAGACAAATGTTTAGACACACCTAGCATCAAATTCAGGATTGATAAAAATTTCAATATAGGCTGATATTTTCCATGATCATCATAAGTAACTGCAGATATGAAGTACACTACTGGGCACAGAGCCTCACCAGATTTCAAGAGGAAACATTCAATGAGACACCTACAATCCTAAACAAACATATTCTAGAAAAAGAAGTAAACCATCACAAAATGTATAACTGGGGATTGTGTTTGAGATACCATTTAGGTATGTCAAATCATTTTCAGATCATTTTTTTAGATTTCATGTTCTGTAACATCCCAGGGCAGCACTAGGTATAAACCACTCTTCCATTTGATTACAGATCTGTGAGTTGAAAAGAAAAAATGGGTGTTGGATCCTTTGGCCATGGTTGCAAAACAGAATTTAGGAAGCAGATATTGAGTGAAGAGAAAAGAACCCCACTCTTTTTTGCTCTTGTTGTTCACTCACTTTTTTATCTATTCATTCATCTACATATTTTATTCCTTTATTTTCCTAATATTCTTTACAGAATTTAAAAGTCTAAATTTAAAGACAGTAGCAATACTTAACAAAAGGACTGAGGACAAAATCTTTATAAATAATTATCGAAGATAAATACATTTAGAAAATAAATTAGACAATTGTTGTGACAAAAAAATTAAGCAATAATAATTTTAATAATGCAATGAACATAGCATTCACTTTGTCAGATAGAAGTATGTCTATTATAGAATACTTTGATCAGTTAACTTCTTCGTATTATCCTGTTTTTTCCAAAGTCTCAATGAAAAGGACAACTAATATTAATAAATAAAAGTAAAAGAGAATTTCCAAAAAACTTTTCATGCCAAATATTATACCTCATAGAAACAGAAATAATTCAAAATTATTCTACTTAATCTTGATATACCTGATATGAAAATTGGAGAAAATACATTATTATAAAAGTAAAATCACAAATATATTAAACTCATAAATGAGGATGCAATATGATAAACAACATATTACCATGTTGAATTAAAAATTAATGTTTAAGTATTGTACTTTGGTCAAAAATTAAGTACAATTTATATGAGGATTATTCACTATTTTCTTTGTTTTTTTTTGTTTGCTTGCCTCCTTTTCGGTCTCATCTCCCTTTCCTGCATGCCACACCGTGTCATTAATTGTCATTAATTATCTTCAAATCAAAGTTGAATTCATAGGATTCTTACTACTCCATTCCTGTGATGTTCCGCTAAGAATACTGTGTTCCACTTCCATCCAGGTTAGTACAAATGCTGAAAAATCACCAATAAATTTTGATGGCTGAGTAATATTCCATGGTATACTTATACCACAGCTTACCAATGCATTGCTGGGTTGAAGGACATTTAGGCTGTTTCCACATTTTAAAGATTTTGAATTGTGCTGCAATAAACATCCTACTACAAGTGTCTTAATAATAAAAGGGTTTTTTTTTTCTTCTAAATAGATGTCCAGGAATGGGTTTCAGTATTGAATTGGAGGTCAAAGTTGAGTTCTTTATGGATTTTCCATACTTCTTTACAACAATGTGGTATTAGTTTCAGTCCCACTAGCAGTGAAAAAGCATTCCATTCTCTCCACATCCATGCCAGCACCTAATGTTCTGAGATTTTGTCAGATAGGTCATTTTCGCTGGGATTAGATGATATCTCAGGATGGTTTTAATTTGCATTTCTCTAATGATTACAGAAGATGAGCATTTTATCATATTCTTAGTAATCACTTGTCTTTTGGCTTTAGAAAGATTCTATTCATGTCTCTTTACTATTGATGTATGGGATTGTTTGTTTTTTTTTTCTTGCAGATTAATTGAAGTTCATTATAGATCCTGGTTATTAGACATTTCTCTGATTTGAAATATGCAATTATCTTTTTCCATTGAGAAGGTTGTCTGTTTGCTTCAGTTGTGATCTCCTTGGCTGTACAGAAACTTATCAGTTTCATTAAATCCTGTTTTTTTTTTTATTATTGGTGTTGTTCCTATTATTATAGCAGTCTTCCTTATAAAATCTTTCTCCAGGCTAATATCTTCGAGTGTTTATCCTATTATTTCTTTGAGGATTTTTAATGTTTCATGACTTAAATTTAAGTGCTTTACTGATCTTGAATCCATTTTTGTGAGCAGAGGAAGGTGCAGGTGCAATTTCAATACTTTAGATGTGGATGTCCAGTTCACCTGGCACCATTTATTAAATAGGGACTCTTTCCCCAAGCGGATGCTCTTGTTTGTTTTATCGAAGTTTAGGTGGCTGTAAGTTGCTTGTTTCATTTGCAGATTTTTTATTCGGTTCCAAATATCTATGTCTCTATTTTTGAGCCTGTATCATGCTTTCTTGATCACTGTGGCCTTGTAGTACAGCCTAAAATCTGTTATAGTAATACCACAATTTTTGCTTTTGTTACTAAGAACTACCTTAGCTATATGTGGTTTTTTGGTAACATACAAAACACAGAATTATTTTTCCCATGTCTTGAAAGTAGTATGTTTGTATTTTAATAGGGATGGCACTGAATTGGTAAATTAGTCTGGGAAGTACAGATATTTTAACAATGTGGATTCTTCCTAGCCATGATGATGATATGTTCTTCCATTTTTTTAGGTCCTCTGTTATTTCTTTTTTAAGAATTTTATCATTTTCTTTATGGAGTTTCTTCAAATCTTTTGTTATGTATATTCTTAAGTATTTTATATTTCTGGTGCTAAGGTTAAGGGAATTGTATCTTGAATTAAACTCTTATCTTGGCTGTTGATGGCATATACAAAGGCAACTGACTTCTGGACATTGATTTTATATCCTGAGACATTATTGTATTTGTGATGGCTTCTGGTTGAGTCTCTTGGATCCTCCAGGAATAAGATAATATCATCAGCAAAAAGAAAGGGCTTAACATCCTATGCTCCCATTTGGATGCCATTTACTTACTTGTCTTGTCTAATTGTATTTTCTAAATCTTCCAGCACAATGTTGAATATTAATGGTGACAGAGGTCAATCTTGTCTGGTTCCAGATCTAAGAGGTAAAGTTTTCAGTTTTTCTATGTTCAGTGAAATACTAGTTGTGGGTTTGTATTCAATAGCTTCAATCAGTTTAAGAAATGTACCACCTATGGCTAGACTTCACAGTGATCTAATTGAAAAAAAATGCTGGATTATATTGAATGCTTTTTCTTGTGTATATTAAACCAGCCTTGGGATAAAAATTAATTGATCCTGATTATGACTTTTTTTTATAATAAGCTGTAATCTATTAGCTAATATTTATTGAGCATTTATTCATCTATATTTATTAGTGAAATTGGTCTGAAATTCTCCGTTGTTGGGTTTGGGTGTGATTCCAAATATTGATCCATTTTCCTTCACTTCCATTATGCTTCACTTCCAACTTTACTTCACTTTCTTCCAACTTTCTGGGCATAAAGTTTCTGGTAGTATTCAGAGATGATCTCTTGTATCTCTGTGACATCAGTTGTTATTGATTCTTTATCATTTCTGAATGAGATTACTAGAGATTTTACTGTTTTACTTCTAGTTAGTCTGGCAAAGGGCTTATCTATTTTATTTGTTTTTTTAAAAAACCAGTCCTTATTTCATTAATTTTCTCAATGATTCTTTTGTTTTCAATTTCATTAATTTCTCATTTAATTATGGATATTTCTTTTCTTCTGCTGAATGTAGGCTTAGATTGTTCTTTTTCCAATTCTATCAGTTGGCTTGTGATTTTATTGATGTGCTGTCTTTCTGTTTTTTGAATGTAGGCTTCTAAAGTGATAAATTTTCCTCTCTGGACTGCTGTTCTGTATCTAAGGTTTGGTAGCTTGTGTCATCATTGTTGTTTTCCTAAAGGAAGTTAATGGTTTCCTTTATAATTTCTTCATGCACCCAACTATCATTTAGCATAAAGTTCTTAAACTTCTATGCCTTTAAGTGAAGTTGAATGTTATTGC
Source organism: Galago senegalensis (assembly GCA_963575145.1). Classification (NCBI taxonomy): domain Eukaryota; kingdom Metazoa; phylum Chordata; class Mammalia; order Primates; family Galagidae; genus Galago; species Galago senegalensis. The sequence continues at coordinate 26,848 of CAUYTI010006394.1, read as the reverse complement.
TGGAAATGAGTTCCACTTTTAGTGTCTTATAGACTGAAAAGATGGAAGGTAGAATTTCAATTCTTTTGATTCTGTGGAGGTTTGCTTTGTGTCCTAGAATATGATCAATTTTGGATAATGTTCCATATGATGATGAGAAGGTATATTCTTTAACTTTGGGATGGAGTGTTCTGTAAATGTCTATCAAGCACAGTTGTTCTAGGTCTCATTTAAATCTCGTATACCTTTGTTTAATTTCTGTTCGGAGGATCTTTCCAGCTATGCGAGAGAGGTGTTAATGTGCTTTTTTTATTATAGTGATGTAGGATGTCATATTGCTCAGACTAAGAAAGTTCTGTTTTAAGAATCTAGGAGTATTTAAATTGGTGCATAAATATTTTGAATTCAAAAGTCTTCTTGGTGTATTTTTCCCTTGACCAATATGAAATGACCATCACTGTCTTTTGTAAATTTGTTTCTTTAAATCCACACGTATGTGAAAATAAGATCAAAACTCCTCATTTCTTCTGACAACCATTTGTCTGAAAAATTGATTTTCAACTATTAATTCTGAGTTTTAATTTTTCTTTTTATGTTGGGTGTGTTTCCTGCACACAGCAAAATGTTGACTTGTGTGTTTAATTTTTTTTTAAATCCAATCAGCCAATCTATGCCTATTAAATGGGAAATTCAAGCCATTGACTTTTATTGAGATAATTGACAAGTGTGGTCTCATTCTATTCATCTTATTTTGTGGAAGTCCATTGCTTATTTTTGTCTTTTACACCATTATAGAAACTAGGTTCTTTCCTTTAATTTCTGTGTGTTTACTTTGCTGAAGGTCCATTGTAATGGTCAGTGTGTAGAACAAGAGAAAACATTTCCTAAAATCTGGTGGTGTTGTGGCAAATTTTCCCACTATTTTCATATCAACAATAGATTTAAATTCTCCATCAATTTTAAAGCTTAGCATAGCAGGATGTACAATTATGAGCAGGAAATTGTTCTGTTTAAGAAGGATTAAGATAGATGACCTTTGTCTTCTTGCTTGAAAATTTTCAGTAGAGAAGTCCCCAGACACTCAGATAGATTTATCCCCTTGGGTCAGTTTGCACTTATTCCTGGCAGTTGCAAAATCTTTTCTTTAGTCTTGACTTTAAATAAATTATACACAATGTGTTTTAGAGAAGGTCTATTTGAGTTGAGGAAATCATGGGAACAATATCCCCATTAAAGGAGTATGACATAATCTTGAGTGATATTTGGGAAATTTTCATTTATAATATGCTCTAGAATGACTTTCCTTCCTCTGGGGCATTCTTCTTCCCCTTCTGGGATACCTATAAGTCATATAATTGAATGCTTCATAGAGTCCCACAATTCTATCAGTGGGAGTCTATCATTCTGCTTTCTCTCTCTCCTTTTCAGCCACTTCAAATTTCTGGATTATTTTCAGAGCTTTATCATCTAACTCTGAGATTCTTACTTCAACATGGTCTAATCTGTTGCTAATACTTTCTATTACATCACTTAGGTGATACTTTTGCCTTAGCCTCCTCAGTAGCTTTAACTACAAGACCCCGCCTCAATGCCCAGCTACTTTTTTTTTTGTTGTAGATTCAAAGTGGTCTTGGAGCCTCTGATCAGAGATGCAGGGAAAAGAAACTGTAGATGGGATGATTGATTTGAAGGGAGGTCAAGACTCACTCTGGTCAGCGACGTGGCCTAACTTTACTGATTATTTTATATACTTTCAAACATTCAGTAAGAACTTAACACAAATACAAAGAAGTGAAATAACATTAGGAAGCCACCATTAAGATTACAATTCAGTGTGAAGGTAGAGGAACACATATACAATTGATCTTGTTTACAGTAAAAGCATAAGGGAGACTGACTGTCTGTTCTTGCTGGCCCAAACTGAAACTAGAGATTAATAATGTTAATGAAGGAAGAAGACAGAGAACAGAACCCAAAGCTGGAGGACAGGTATTCATGCTCCCAGCTACCCCCCGGCTGATTTTCCAGAATTCCTAACAAAGAGAAATTCTGTATATTTCTGCATATCTATAGGCAGGTGCATAAGTTTGAATTTTGAAGAAATCTTTCTCAGAATCAATTTCCTGGGGGAGCACATTGAAGTGAACTGCCATGCCTAAGCATGGGGTGCTTATCTCTACAATGGATGTAACCAATTAAGATGAGTCATAGTGGATTAGGGTGGGTCTGAAGTTGGATGACTGGTGACCTCAGAAAAGGAGAGAAGGCAAAGGGAGACAGAGAAGGCAATGTGATGACATGATGACAGAGGCAGAGATGATGTAGCCACTGGCCAGAGAGTGCCAAGAACTTCCAAGAGCCAGGAGGAGCCACCTAAAGCAGGCAGAGGCAAGAGATTTAGGACTTCTACCTTCCAAACTGGGAGAGAATAAATTTCTATCGCTCAAAGTCACTCAGGTTGTAGAGCTTGGTTATGAGAGCTCTGGGAAGCTGATACAAGGGGTTATCATTTTTTTCCTTTTATGAATAAAGGGACATGTTCAGAAGTGAAATAACGCAGTTTAAAATTTACCTTGTGTCCTGGCATTATTACCACTGGCCAGACCTCCTTTATGGAAAAAAAAGCAGCTAACTTGTACAAGATTTAACAGCACTGGCTTTTGAGACATTGTAGTTAGGATCTAGTTTCTACCACTGGTGACACTTTTGAGAGGTTGGGCATAATGCACTTCCCACGTGTAAACTCCAGATGCTAACAGCCCATTAATTGACTTGAAGAGCCAATGAGATAATACAAATATCTAGCTTAAATATATGTAGACATCTAACTGGGAATAACACCTTCTAAATGTTACTGATTGTAACCAGACACTAAGGAACTCAAGGCAACCATAGTCCAATTCCCAATTGCTTTACTTTGAAAGACTATGACCCAAGAATGGTAAAAATAAAATAAAAAGGGGCCATTTTTTCATTTTGATTCAAGACTCTTGATCACCTCTTTGCAAAGCATCTGAATTTGTCTTTGTTATGATGCCAATAATCGAAACTGGTCAACTAACCTCATTGGAATGACTTGCATTCCAATCATAGATGTCTTTTATATTTTTTAAAGTAACTTTAATTTTTTGCCACTCTTTAGTAAGAACCCCAAATTGGAAAAGTTAGGAGGAATTTGACAACATTCTTGTTTCCTACATTTGTTATAGAGAATTTGTGTACGTTTTAAGACAAAGGCGAGGTTTTAAACATCACTTATTATGTGAAGATTCCACTCTGGCTCTTTGCCAGTGTGTTTAATTGAGAGATGAATATACCAGATTGTCCCCCCACACGGTCACCACTCTGTCTGAACTCAGGCTGGGCTCTCCTGCACTGATCAATATGGCTATTCACTAGGTTTAAAATCTCAGACAGCCCTTAATGAAATATTATGAGCAGTTTTCAGAGAAGAGAAGTTCAAAGTCAAAGTTAAAATTTACAGTTTGAATATTTAAAGAGATCAGAAAACCTCATTTTACACAGGCTTATATATTTAATTATACTTCTCAATTGTCTGCTTGGCTTCTTTCTTGGATTGAATTGAAGCAAAAATATCAAAATGTCTGGAAATTTAGATTTAGCTTTCCATCATTTTTTCGACAGTTTAATATGACGGTTTTCAAATAAGCATTGATACTATACTCCATTAAGAAATTGGGCAGCCATATGAGCTCAATGATCTAGTTCTTGGTTCCATAATAGTAGTATGTTAATTACATCTACATATATTCTGAATGTCATGGGATAGTGTTATAATTCCACTTTAAAAACTAAGGTGTATTTTAAAGAAATTAAGAGGGCTCGGCGCCTGTAGTTTAGCGGCTAGGGTGCCAGCCATATACACCAGGGCTGGCAGGTTGGAACCCAACCTGGGTCTGCCAAACAACAATGACAACTACAACAAAAAAGTAGGTGGGCATCATGGTGGGTGCCTGTAGTTCCAGCTACTTGGGAGGCTGAGGCAAAAGAATCCCTTAAGCTCAAGGGTTTGAGGTTGCTGTGAGCTGTGATCCCACAATACTCTACTGAGGGCAACATAGTGAGACTCTGTCTCAAAAAAAAAAAAAAAGAAAGAAAGAAAGAAAGAAATTAAGAGAAAAAAATCAACTTTAAAAAAAATGTATCCAAATATTTTTCATTATTATTGTTTGATATTTATTTCTGAAAATCTACATTTCATTTTCCTTTAGCCTGAATAGCTTCCTTTAGTATTTGCAGTGCCACAGGTGTGCTGGAGAAAAATTCTCTTCACATTTTATTCTGTTTGAAAATATCTCTATTTTACTTTTGCTTCGGAATGATAAACAGGGTAGCCATAAAGTTCATGTGCAATTTAAAAGAGACAACTATTTTAAATGAACTTTAAAAGTTCAAACGTGAACTTTATGGTGACTCTGTTTCCTGGATATGGAATTTGGGGGTGTCCTGTTTGTCTCCTTTCAACGCGTTTTGGATGTTTGTCTGCTCTGGGGCTCACTGTCAACGGTCCTTCACGTTTACCATTCACACTTAGGTCATGTCTTCTCCTTTTCCTTTACTGACTTCCAAAATTTTCTTTACCTTTCACTTTCAGAAGTTATACTGTGATGAGTGTAGACAGCTTTCTTCATATTTATTCTACTTAGGTCTTGCTGTGCTTGTTCAATCTATAAATTTATGGCTTCTACCAAATTTGTCAAAATTGTGCCTTTTCTTCAAATACTTCATCCCACTCTCTTTCTTCTCTCCTTTTGGGACTCTAGGGTTAGACTTTTTGTATTACCCCACTTTACATGATTTTCATAATTTTATTCAATAGTTATCTTCAATGGTAATCAATGCAAGTGAGTTGGCCTTCTCAAACTTGATTATTTCACCAGTCCTGCTGGAATAAATCAAATCCTTCTCCATATTTTTTTTCATGTGGGCTATCATTATTATTATTTTTAAATACTGTTCAACTATCCAACCAGTAGGTATGTCAGCCTTTATGTAAATCTGCTATGGGTATGGTATTTAATTAGCTAAATTATCATTTCATTCACAAGTGACATACCTATTTCCATATATCTATTGACTATCCTAAATCAAACAGCTTTGTTCAGTTACAGTGATCCAGCCTCCACTGATGTGTAAATCTTCCAACCTTACTGTAGCTCTTGGCAATATCTCTTGGAAGAGGAATTCTATTTCTGCCCCAGCATCTATTGAACTTTTCTGTTTATGCCCCATACAAAGACTTGCCTGCATTTGTATTATAGAAACCATAGTGTGCTGCTAAGGAGTCTTGCCCTTTCAGGAAATTTGTTCCTCAAATAAATTGCCAAGATACAGGCCTTTTTGAACATTTATGCTGTCTGACAGCTCTGCTTGGAATGGGCTGTAAGACCTCTCTGTCCTGAGCAGGACATACAGATTCATTCTTACTATTGAATTGGCAGATATCCTGCAAACCAGCCATATGGAGGAAGCAAAATGGAACCATCAAACCTGAAGCCTTGATTGACGTCCACATTTGACCTTTTAGCCAGTTTCCTGACCTTCCTCCTTAACGTCCCTCCTTTCCCCTAACCTCCCTTTTCCTCTTCTCCCCTTCTCTTCCCTTCCTTTTCCTTCTAGAAAATAGAAGAATGGCTGTTTACTATTAATTGTAATTTGCATCAACTTTTTAAATTCAGCATTAAACTTGTTTTACTGTGTGCACATTTGCTTTTGTTGAATTAAGGCCAGATCTCTTCATTTCCCAGGGCATAAAGTCTTGGTTAAATTCCATGGGAAAGGATTGTGTTCTGGGTATATAAACATCTAGCCAAATACTTGCAGAATTCAGAAAGAACATGCATTCTTAGCAGTGACTCACTTAATACACATAGATTAAACCTCTTCTTTAAGGAGGCATATTGTTTGAAAATGAATTTTCCCAATTTGATTCTAAGAACTCCCATTTTTCTAGAATAAAATGTATTTTTTTTCAGTGGGAGAATTGGCATTGACCCTGAAATGTTTGCTTGGGGAGAGGAAATTGTGCCCTAGAAAACACAAATAGAATCTGTAAGAGAATTTTGTTAAGTTTCAAATTGTTTTAATTTTGAGTTATTTGGGTTAAAAACAGGAACCAAAATTTAAATAAACAGTCTGTTCAATGTAAAATAAACATGTAACTTAATTTGCACATTTGCTAAATGCTTGTTTTGGAAATTATTGTGGTGAAATGGAACTAGTCATGGAACTTTCTTAGCCAGGTGTGATGTGGATTTGGGTCCTGGCTGACTAGCACTGTGGCTTCGGGTAAGTCTCTTAACTCTTCTGAGCCATGATTTCCTTTTCTGTAAATTAGAAATGATCATAACTGTCTTTAAGAGAAAGTCGAGAGGACCTAGCACCTAGTGGGTCTTCAACGAATACTTTGATTTTTGAAAGTAGACAAGATCAAAAACTAATGGGCTTTGTTTATGACTAATAACTTCTAGTCTATGTTGTTTTTACATAATGATTTTGCTGGGTTGAGAAAATTGAGACTGTTTTGAAATCTTTGTTTTGTGAAACAAAGCACCACACATATGGTGCATAAACCATAAATGTATTAATTAATGAATTTAATGTTAATATACATCTGTGTGACCATCAGTATAACAGCTTAAGCTTTTAAAGAACTTTTGTTAATATGCATATAGAAGGGCAAATAAATTATAAGTGCACAATTCAAAATAATTTTTGCAAACTGAACAAACCCATATAACTATTGCCCAGATCAAGAAATACATTTTCTCCCGCCACCCGCTGGAATCTCATATGCGCATATGAGCTCCCTTCATTCCCTACCCATCCTCTGAGGGGACACTATCCTGACTTCTATACATAGGTTAGTTTTGTCTGGTTTTGAATTTATATACATGGAATCATGAAGTATGTACTCTTTTATGTCTAAGTTCTTTAGTTCAATATCATGTTTGTGATACTTATTTTAAAAACGTATCATGGAAAGTTTCAAACCTACACAAAAGAGGGGCAAGTACAATGAATCTGTGTCTGTCACCCCTTCACAACCATCCTTAACACATCAATACTTTGTTCTAAACACCAACCTAATTCTCTGTATTCCCAAAGCAATCCATCATTTTTCCTAAATGTCCTATTATTTCATCCATACATATTTCAGTGTGTATCCCAACAAGAAAATGATTCTTTTTGTCACATCTAAAAACTTAACCATAATTACATGTTTTCAATATTGTGTCAGGGATCATAATTTCCCCATTGTCTCATATGGGATTGTTTTGGCTGTTGGACTATTTACAACAGAATCTGAATAAAGTACGCAGATACCTTTTCTTAAACGGGGAATGAAAAGCTGGGGACTGTATTCTACTTATATAAACTGAGTATTTGGGTGGGATTGCATTTTATTATGGCACAAAGGAAGAAAGAAATCTACATAATTTCATATTACATCTGTTGGAGTTTATGATATTTTATTTATTTATTTTTTATTAAATCATAGCTGTGCACTTTAATGCAGTCATGGGGTACAGTGTGCTGGTTCTATATACAATGTGAAATATTTTCATCAAACTGGTTAACATAGCCTTCATGTCATTTTTGTAAGTATTGTGTTAAGACAGTCTACATTTGGAAAGATTCACCCATGTGAGTTTATAATATTTTAAAGTGTTAAAATTTGAGATTATCTTTTTGTTTCCTGATAACTTGTGTCTTAGCATACTTCAAATCCCTTTTGCCCTTTGAACGTGAACTTTTAGCTTGATCTATTTTTTTTCTTTTTGCCTTTGTATATTGCAGAGTACAATTTTTGCTATTTTGTTCCTTTGATTTACCTGCCAAGTAACAAATGCAACGGGCTATCTTAGCTCAGCTTGTGTGAAGAATTCATCACTGAGAAAATTCTTTCAAAGAAACTGTATAGAGAAAGCCAGAATGTTCTTGCTCCTGCCAGTGGAGAGACTGATTTTTAAGGATGGAACAGTAAAGCTGACACAATCAAGTGTTTGTTTAAGCGATTTTCCTTGTCCGTTTTATCTTAACTTTCAAGCTGATCACGAGAACATTTGATAGTTTCAGTTCAGTATATCTCAATGTTTTCCAAGTTGAAGCTTTTGTAGTCTGAAGTTTCTGCCCCTTCCCTGTCCCTGCATGGGGGATTTTGTCTCTGTCTTTTCTATGGTGCCTGGTGCATGGGGAGTTGTTCACTTTGTCCCTGCAATGTCACTGGTTAATGGAGGGGTCTTATATTGCATGAAGTCAGGCCATGTCTTCTACAATTCATGGAGAATTATATGTCTTTAAGAGGTCATTCTGGCACCGCAGATGATGATGTTTACCCCTGTTTCTAGTCCTAAGCTCACCTCTCACTATGGATCCTGCCCCAACCCTTTTCATCTATCCAACAAATCTGTATGCCAGCCTTTATGTTAGTCTGCTATGGCTATGGTATTTGATTAGCTAAATTATCATTTCATTCATGAGTGACATATATATTTTTATATATCCATTGACTATCCTAAATCAAACAGCTTTGTTCACCATTAGGTCATATCTTCTTATTTTACTTTAGTAACTTTTAAATTTTTCTTTGTTTTTCACTTTCAGAACATGGAAAGTTTCAAACATACACAAAATATGAGAAAATACAATGAATCCAGAAGATCCAGACCACCAGTCCTCTAGTTTCCTAGGGCACTTATACACAGAGGGCTGCTTTTCCTTCACTCTGTGGGGTGTGGACTCCGGGGAGCCACCCTCTGCCTGGTCACATCTCTCGTGTTTCCCATACTCTGGTGTCCAGGTTATATTGTGCACACTGTCATGGGGAGGGCTGAACTTACACACACAAAGAGAAATGGGGGGCCAGTAGCAATGCTTTGAGGATGCTTGGGCCATAGTTGGATGCCTTCCCCACACCTTCTGGGTATTCCCTGGAGGAGTTGCTAGGACCCTTAAGCTCCATCTGCTCTGTCTCCTTTATATCATAACCTCCTACTCATTCTTCATAGCTTGCTTTGGAATTCTAGGATTGATACGATGATTTACCTTAAATAACATAGGTAATGTTAAATATTGTCGTTTCCAAATCAAGGAGAATTAAAAATAAGCAAGTGAAATGAACTTTCAAAAGCATTTTTATTTAACCCAACAGATCCAAAAATATTACCATTTCAATATGTAATAAATATAAAAAGTTTCCATCCTCACGGAAGGTTCTGTCGGGCAGTGCAGCTGCAAGTTCTTGCCCCTTGCACTGTTTTCCATTGACCAGTAGCAGTTGTTTCACATGGGAGCCTGTTAGAAATGTCAATTCTCAGGCCTAAACTTATTGAAACAAAATATACATTTTAAGAAGTTTCTTAGGTGATTTCTGACTACTTAAAACTTATCCCTGCTCTGGGATGTTTCTAGGATAATCTAAAATCTAACTCTGACCATGCTATCCCAACAATCTTACTTTTACTGATACATAATACGTGTACATATTTATGGGGTACATGCATTTTGATGCATGCATACTATGTGAAATGATCAAATCAGTGTTTTTAGGATCGATTGCCAGTTAGTTGTAACCACCAAAAATATGTTGTCAGATGTTCTCTGGGGGACAATGTTATCAGTGGGTGAGAACCACCGCTGTGGTCCTTTACCCTACTAAGAGCCTCTCGCAGTCTGTGAGGTGCTTCTGACGCCCCATGCTTTGCACTGAATGTACACAGTGGGCACTACATCGGCACAAATGCTGAATCAGTGATGGATTGACTGGGAACTGTTTTCATATCTTCTTTTCTTGCTTCCTTCCTTTGCTCCTTTCTTCTCCCCCCCCCCTTTTTTTTTGACTTTGATTCTGCTTCATTGCACAGTGAGTAACACATTCTCATGTCTGATTCTATTTCTGGAGTGAACCCCCAGACCTGAGAAAGGGCCTTCCAGAAAGGACAATCTTTGGTCAAACCTGTCTCCCAACACCGATGGGTTTGTTTAGCCGATTCTCAAATGGACAAAATTGTCAGTCTCTGCATCTAAAGATGAGGATTGGGAGTGAATTAGAGGTAACAGCTACCCTATGACCTTCACTTTATTATTTTAGCTCTGAGCCAGAGCTGTCAAATCTATTAGCTTTTAAACCATCTATCCACACAAGATTTCATAATTTGGAAGAAACCTAAAACATTAGGCATTCTGGTCATGCTTGGTGGTGTGCTCCTGCGGTCCCAGCTGCTCCAGCTTCTCAGGAGGCTGAGGCAGGAGGATCATTTGAGCCTAGGAGTTTGCGGCTGTAATGTGCTGTGATGAACATGCAGTAAAGAACAGAAAAGATTATGTTTTCCAAACTCATTTTATCTACGTGTGGAAACATTTGTTAGGTCCTACTACAGTCATCATTAACATCCCAGGTGAACAGTGAATTTTATCTTTAGCTTAAGAGATGAATGAGTTTGTCGATCCATCTACTGAGAATCAGACAACCAAACCAACCGGTCATGGGAGACATATGACCAGGGATCGCCCTTTCCGGGCCTCCCTCTTAGTTAGGAGGTCCTCTCCAGACATGGAGTTAGACACGGGAATGTGTTCCTCACTGTAGAAAGAAGCAGAATCAAAGGCAAAGGAAGGAAGGAGAAAGGAACAAGGGAACCAAAGGAAAGGAAGCCAGAAAAGAAGGTCAGGAAACCCCTGCTGAAGACAGAGTTCCCATACTTTACAGCCAGTCACTTACAGAGCGATTGTGAGACAGCCACACTCTTGGTTTGAAAGCTGCAAGCTTTGATGTCTGCTTCTTTCCCCTCTATCAGTAAGCCCTGAAACTAGACAAATGTTCTGAGATGACCCAGTTTAGCTCTATTCAAGTGTAGAAGACCCAGAATTTATCTGCCATCTGGGTCTGTGACAGCTCTGGAATCTCCTTTTTGGCTGTGCTCTTCACCTGTCTAGAATCCTCTGGTAAGACCTATCCCTCACCTTCCACATTAGGAAAATCCAGGTCACACAGCATGTGTTCTTCTTGCTGGGCACCATTTCTACCCAGAGGTTCTGCTTCTGTCTCTACATGCTTGACTCTAATGGCCATGATATTGCCACTGTCTTGCTTTGAACTGAAGGGAAGATGGTTAAGTCCTTTCTCCTGTCTTGTTTTAGCAGTTTTTCTAGTGATTTTGCAGAGCGCAATCTACAAGCTCTACAATCCCAGCAGGCACGGTTTGATACCCTTCTAGCAGCCGGTATTGGCATCTCAACGTGACACTGTCATTATGCTACAGACTGGGCTCTAAATGGAAGTGGATATACCTTTCTTCATTGCAGAGGGTCAACTCCCTCTCCCTCTCCAGCAGGTGCCTGCCTCAGGCCTGGGCAGCGTTTAGCTTCCTTCATAATTGAAGCACGTGTTCAGTGAGAAGGACTGAGAATCACCTGGGATAGGACTCATTACAATTTAAATGCTACTCCTGTTCAGTCGCAAAGCCCTGAAGCTTTGTTACACTCACTTATTCTGTTTTGTCAAGTATTTATCAAGTACCCACTCTGTGGTGGTCCCTGTGCTTACAAAGAAGATGTCATGTTCTTCAAGCTGCTTGGCAGACAATGGGAATGGAAATGAAGCGAAGACGTGATTCTGTCCGGTGGGGAGTGGATGTACAAAGTGACGGGAGTCAGAGAAGGGGGATAACAAGAAGTCCCTTTGAGCAACGGTGTACGTTAAGCCAGGCAAAATACTGGTCATTTTCAATATATTTTACATTTCCAGTTAAAGTCTCATAACCACTTGGTGAGATGGATGCGTATCCAAGATGGGGGATGCCCCCTTTAGAAACTGACACTTGCTTGACCTGATGTTTTCTTTTCTTTTACCTTTTTATTGAATTCTAACATACAGTTGGAAAAGGACACAGTTGCAAATAGTACGGCTCAGTACCTGTTTATAAGCTAAGCACATTCATGTATCTAGCACTCTGATACTCAGATTGACAAACAGGACATGGCCAGCATCCCAGAAGTCCCCACATCCCTCCAGATGCACCCTCTTTTCACCTTCCAGACCCCTTTCAGATGCTGTGGCCGCTCTACCCCAAGGTAGTCTCCCTGCCTGAACAGTATAAGTTAATGGCGTCTGTTTTGTGCTTTCCATGAATGGAAACATACACATGTATTTTGCGGGGGGAGGGAGGGTCTGCATGTTTTCCCAGTGTAGAAGATTCATCAATGTTTGGACAGGCCATCCACATTGTCCCATGCCATCGTAATTCCTGTTGCTGCGTGATATTCCATGGGGTGAACATTCCAACATTTATTTATCCATTCTACTGTTATGGACACTTGAATAGTTTCAGTTTGGGGGTCATTATTAATAGTGTTCCTGAGCATATTCTAGGGTACATCAGTTTTGCACCTTTGTAAGCGTTTCTGCTGGGCATATGCCTCAGTGTGAAATTGCAGACTGATATGCAGTTATGTGCTTGTAAGTGAAGTGGGGAAGAGACGCACCCAGGAAGCTCCTAGGAAGTTGGGAGCTAGCTCAGAACACCACTGGTAATAGGGAATACACATGTCTGATTTCATTAGATGCTGCCAAACAGTTTTCCAAAGTGGTTTTATCAAGTGCTGAGTTTCAAGGAGCAGGCAGGAGTTAACCAGAGGGTTAAGAAAATAATAACAAGAGGAAGAAGCCAGGAAAGGCATTCCAGAAGTGTGCAGTGCAGTGCGTGATTATGAAAATCTGTTGTTACCAGTGTAGCCGGGTCCATGCATTTAAATCCTGCCCTCTGTTCGCCGTGCTTAGCCTTGCCTGAAATTTCCAGCCATTAATGGAATGTAACACTTTACCCTTTTGAACTTCTTCCTTCTCAACGCAGCACCACATTAAAGGTCAATTGTAAAATTTCCACATCCTATTAACTACTATTCCTAGAATTCGATTTAATTCTTTCAAATGCCACTCCTGTTCAAAGATGTATCTATACGAGTTCTTATGGAAGAATCTGGTGAAGATGAAATTCTTTGTTTGCATATCCACGTTTTATTTTTATTTTATTTTATTTTTTTATCCTTTGCTTCCATTGTCTTCCCTTTGACTGTGGATCTGGCAGTGGCTGATAAGTTGTTTTGGAGTAGAGGATCACTAGATTCAAAACAGTATTTTACTAAAAATAGATGACTTGGCTGATTATCAGTGTCTCAAGAGACAATGTGAGTGAGTGTCTGTTTCTTTTTACCATGATGTTAAGATCACCCCGAACATAATGCCTGACTTAACTCCCATTTTTTAAAAATGATGCTATGTTTAGAATTCATTTGTCCCTTTGTAAGAATCTAATTTGGGGGGTACAGAATCACATAGCGAAAGTGCCAGATGAGTAGTGACTTTGAAATAATCATTTTTAAAATATTGTTTCTCTTACAAGGTAACAATGGTGTACCATTTTGCCCAAATTCATATAACTTCTTTTGGGGCTCACGTGTTGTTTATTGGACATTTCTGAATATATGCTGTCTATGTGATTTTCCTTGAGGCAATTTTCAGAGCCTTTGTTCCAACTATGTAGAAATAGATTTGGAGCTTGCAGAGAAAGAAAATATGATTTGAGGTATTTACTGTAATTCACGTAATGTGCATCATGTCCAAGCTATGCTGTAGAATTATTCTGAGTGATTAAGATTGGAGTGTTCTATATAGAAAATCTAGCAATATAATAAAAATAAAATATAATTAAAGTAGAGATTGATCTTGAAGTGTAAGAATATTTTAATACTAGAAAATACATTCGTATAATCATTACCTCTGTGGAAAAAAGGATGAAAACCACATGATCATGCTGATAAAGTAGCAAAAAGATAGTTGATCAAATTCCACTCCCAGTAATTTCTAAAATATCTTAGAAAATTAGAAATAATAGAATGCTATCTTAAGCTAGCAACAACATACATGATAGTAACATTCTGGGGAATTTTCACTGTATTGAGAGGGAGCCAAGGTTATTCAGTATGAAACCTATTATGGAATGCTGTTCAATAAATTAATTAAGCACTATAAATATTAGACTAGAGAAGGTGTTTTATAATTTTCATATGACATGATTATCATCTACCCAGAAAACACAAGATCAACTAAAAATTTTAATAAAAAGTTTAATGGGGCGGCGCCTGTGGCTCAAAGGATTAGGGCACCAGCCCCATATGCCTGAGGTGGTGCTTTCAAACCCAGCCCCAGCCAAAAACTACAAAAAAAAAAAAGGTTTAATAAGATTATTTCACAAATAATTTATGAATTGAGACGTTTATATAACCAAAAGTCCATGAAGTTACCATTCAAAACCTCAACCCCAAATATAAAACTTTTCTGTTTGTTTTTGAGACAGTCTCCCTTTGTTCCTTGGGCTACAGTGTAGTGGCATGATTGTGTGATCACCACTCACTGCAACCTCAAACTTCTGGGCTAAAGAAAACGATTTGCCTCAGTCTCCTTAGTAACTAGAACTATGGCTGGTGCCCACACATCACACACCAGGCTAGTTTTGTTTTTTTTTTAAATTTCATAGAGGGAAGGTCTCACTATATTGCTGAGGCTAGTCTTGAACTCTTGGTTCCAAACGATCCTCCCACTTTGGCCTCCCAAAGTACTGTTATTATAATATAGATATGAGCCTCTATGCCCAGCCATTACTGACATTTTAAACAAATCTTAGAGAATGTATAAGATCCCTACATTATAAAACATTGAAGCACTATCCAGGCAGTCAAAATTGATTTTAAATAAGTAGAATTTAATAGAATAGATGTCATATTTCTATTCATAAATAGAATTTAATAGAATAGATGTCATATTTCTAAAAGGAATTATAATGACATTTTAAAGATGCATATTCATTCCAAGTTAAATTAATGCAAATTCAGCCAAAGTTAGAAAATTTTTTTTTAAAATTTGGAAAATTATTCACGTTAATCTGAAAATTTTTGAGAACCTATAAGAGGGAATTTTGCCAGCCAAAATTTCAAACATAATGTTAAGACAATTGACATAGCAATTTATTGGTAGGGAAACCAGCTCATCAGTAAAACAGAACAGGAAGTTCACAAATACACCGCACTACTATAAAAGTTAACATGAAAAGGTACTAAATTAGCTGAGTAAGAGTGGATTATTCAATGAGAGGTAAAATGGACAAAAGGAAAAACAGATCTGACGGCAGTATTTAAAAATACTTGTACATAAACCAGTTCACAAAGTAAAAGACAAATGCAAAGGCAGCTGGGAATATTTTTTGCAAAGTAGATGATATTTAGAAGTTTTCAATATTTATTCTATAACCATTCCTTTTAAATATAAGAAAAATAGAATAATTAGTTAGCCCATTAGAATATGAATGGGCAATTACCAAAAAAAAAAAAAAGCAAAAAAGAAGGAAAATAAAGACATAAGTAAATATAAAACTAATGAACTTTATTAATAACTAAGGAAATACAAATGATAGCAATAATTACTTTCACTTGTGAAATTTTAATTTTTTCCCCTAACTAATAGATGTAGCTGTTGACAATGGTGAGGTGAGGGGTTGGCAATATCACGCTAGCTGTTTTGCAAATGATTTAAATTGGTTCAGCTTCTCTGGCAGCCTTTGGCATATTTATCAAAAACATAAAAGCCTGTGGAGCCCTTTGATTCAACAATTTGATTTTTAATGCATTATTCTAAGGAAACTTTCAGGTAAGTGAGCAGATAGTACATGGATTTTTATTGTAATACTGATCAATAGTATAACATACTGGAAAATAAACTATTTAGCAAAAAGAAGTAAGCTGAATAATTATGATGTATGTCCATACTAGAAACCTAGGTAGATATTAAAAATGCTGTTGCCAAATTAAATAATACATACATGTATTTATGCTCTGCTGCCAAGGGAATTTTGAAGATGGCACAGAAAAAAGATAAGATCTGATTTATTAAAAGAAAGAAAATGCCTACAAGCTATATGGATAGGTACCAGAGTAGCAGTGGTTTTCTCTGTCTGGAGGGATTATAAATGATTTTAATTTAATTAGCAGTACTTGCCTCACATTTGCAATTTTTTCTATAATGAGCATACATTAGTTTCATAACTTATCGTGATAAAATTA
Source organism: Galago senegalensis (assembly GCA_963575145.1). Lineage (NCBI taxonomy): Eukaryota > Metazoa > Chordata > Mammalia > Primates > Galagidae > Galago > Galago senegalensis. The sequence continues at coordinate 10,732 of CAUYTI010006394.1, read as the reverse complement.
AATTGTACTGTATTTTGCAACATACGGATTTTCCTTCCTAAAAACCAAAACCAACATTGCATTAGAACTATTTCTTAGTTCAAAGTTTGAAGGAGGAATCCCTACCCACTGCTTTCTCCATTACTACTTAATTGGAAAATTTATTTTTTTCATTTACCCTGATGTAGATGCAAATAGAATCTGCTATAAAAATCAGGCACCAACCATGGGATTAATTAGCTAATTAATAACATAAGTTGGACCTCAATTTTGACAACCATATCTTTTCAGGTAATACCCTTTTCTTTGTAAAAATAACAATACTAATTTTAAAAAAATCCTATCAACTCATTGCAAAGAATGTGTGATGTCACCTGAGAAAAGATTTAGAATGTACATGTTGTAGATGAGTTTTATAGAAGGACAGATTTAAATTCAATATTCAACTTTTCTCTAAGGATTTAAAATTATTCTCAAAAAAGAAAATTAATTATCCCCAGACACAATAAAATCTCTACCGTGTGGTGTGGGTTATACACTCATGGTGGCCCCATAAGTGAATAAGTTGAATAGTTAATGATTTATATTCTCAAGAAACTTAGTAGAAGGAGAAGTGCCTTGGAGGGTCTTGATGGGAATGAGTCAGGTATGACTGTGATTTTAGGTAAGATAATTTGGGGAGCTGGCAAGTTACCTGGGTGGAAATATCTAATCTCGTGGGCATTTGGGAATATGAAGTTGGCCTTTGAATTAGACATAAAATGAGGATAATACTTAATGTATGAATTAGTTTCCTGAGAGTGACAGCTGAACCACTGTGCAGACATGAATCCCAGGTGGGTTCTGAGTCTCCTGGTTGTGCACCTTCAAATCCAGGAGATGCTTTCCTCATTTTATTCTCTCTCCAGGGCACATCACTGGCATCAACTACATAAACAATGCTCCCTCCACCTCTCCATCATGCAAGGGCACATTCTAGATATGGTCTTTCAGTTGAGCTAGACAGAAGTAGGAGGCTTCACATGTACTGATACAAAGTGAACAGCAAGACAGAAGATGTACAAAGAGTCCTTTAACATGTCCAAGATGAAGGGGAAGGAGAAGTCAGGCAACTGGTAAAGACAGGGTGAATGCAATACGATGGCCTCAAGGGAAAATGATATGGGGTAAAATTTCAGGGAGTATTTCACCCCTGGTGTTAGCGCAAGAGACAAACTCGAGGCAGTGAGAAATGAGACTGGCCGCTGAGCCTAAAAGTAGACAGACATGGATAATCCCAGAGCTGGTGGAGTCTGTTCAGAGGGGAAGAAGACATCAAGGCACCGAAAGCAGAAGCTCGTGCCTGGTCAGGGATGGAGGACTGTAGTCGCAGAGCTGAGCCTCATCAACTGAGGACTTTGACTTTTGCTTGGGGAAACCTAAGCATGTTTCTGTGTAAAGCAAACGTTCCCCTGGGAGAGGGGAATGTTGCAAGTACAGGAAAATGAAGGTGTGGTGGATTAAAAAAGGCCTGAAGGAGACAGGATGGGATTGGAGCAAGATACCAGGGCTAGGATTGGCCCTGGGAAAGAAAAGGAGCAGATCCCACTCTCACCTCTCTCCTTCATGAAAGGCATTTACTTCCCACTTTTTGGACGTGCTCTAAACTTTCTCTTTTTTCTTTCTAAATAAAATCTCTTTGTTACCCTGAGGGGAGGGGGAAACAGAGATAGAGATAGAAGGAACATCCTCAGAGCAAAGATGAGACAGAGTTGGACAAGGAACTAACTCCTTCCAGGAGGGAAATGGGTGTTCTGAGAAGTCACTGAATTCAATTAAAAATCTGATTGGAATGTGGCATAAAGGACAGACTCAAAGTCAGCAAGCCTTCTGATGAGCTTACAGAATCATTGGCCTTCCTATAGATGGAAAGAAATAATTTTAAGCCATCTTAGGCAAGGAATTAATAACTATATGCCTTAATAGAGTCACCTTCGGCTATAAGGAATAAGGGCCAGCTTAGATGTTTTCAAATCGGCCAGTGCTGGGCCTGGGTAAGTTGGAAATGGCCTCCGGTGCAGTTTACAGCAGCATTAAGTTTCATCTGTAGTCCATTTTGTTTAGTTTTGCCACGTAGTACTTTAGCGTTCTGTGTTTTCTTTTTCTGTTGTTTAAAAAAAAGAAAAGAAAAGAAAGGTAAAATCAGTCCGTGTCTGAGATGAATCCTGAGAAAAGAATATTGAGTGGAATACTGAGTTTATAACATTTAAAAAGATGTGATGCCTGATAGGAGATCCTTTTTATTAAACACAAAAGAATAGCATTTTCTTCTGTGCCTTAGAATTCTGTGGTACAATTGGCACCAATTTAGTTCACAAAAAGCCCGCAGCTGCTGCAGCCACTAATGCACTATAAAACGGGGTCGCTGTTGACATTGACTTGGAGTCCGTGTTAAATATCCTGCCCACAGCTCTAAGGATTTGTGTACAAAACTATAAAGCTGTTTTATATTTATGTTACTTCCTTTTGAGATGACAGTTAAATCCCAATGATTTGCTTGTAAACGGGGCACAGTTTTACAAAATAGTAGACTAAGGGGTATTAAGTTAAGATTTCCAAATAACAAATCATCTATAGTTTCCCAATAAACATAGAACTGGGAAAGAACGTGAAAGATTACCTAGATGACTAGATAATAGTAGTCTAGATGATCTAGGTAATCTTTTCCGTTCCTTCCCAGTCTGGATAACCAGCTCATTGTAATTATAAATGTAAAATCTACCAACACTTTCTTCATTTAAATACCAAAAACAGCCTCAGTGAGGTCAGTATCCTCTTTCGTCTTTTGGCCTTAACTGACACACACACCATGTCAAAAAAAATGTATACATTGGTGGTGCCCGTGGCTCAAAGGAGTAGGGCGCCAGCCACATATGCTGGAGGTGGGGGGTTCAAATCCAGCCCCGGCCAAAAACTGCAAAAGAAAAAAAAATGAATATACATTTTTAAAAAGGAAAAAACAACTGTATTAAAATTTTAATACACAAGTCATGTTTGACTTCCACGATTATAAGATATGCGACACAATATGAAAGATAAATGTTTTGGGTATATATTGAGGATTACAATTTTAATACAGTTTTCTTTCCTTTTTAAATACGTGTATACATATTTTTTAGCGTCGTGTTGCTTATGAAAACATGCAATATTGTTTAGTGTACGTTCCATAAATAGAACCATGCTTTCCTACAGCTGTGTTTCCTACTTAGGGCAATGTCTTAGAGGTCTGTGCACCTTAGTGGGCGTAGAGCTACCTCGCAATTTTGGTCTGCTGTGGAGTATTTCATCATCTGGATGCCCTATAGTTTGTTTCCCTTCAGGTGGTTATTCAGCTTGTTTTAAAATTTTTGTTATTATAAAAATCATATTAGAATGCACACATCTGTATATGCACTGGTTTTCTTTGGGATACACAGAGAAATATAAATGTGTTTTATGTTTCAATAGGAAATGCCAGATTATCCTCTGAAGCGATTGTGCTAATTTTCTGTCCTACTAGGAACCTCTTACTTGTCGGAACTAGGAAGGTAAGGCATAGAGGTTTTATAGCCTGACAAATGTCACAAAAATTCCAGAACTAGGAAACAAGCAACTTGTGTCCCTTATGGATTTCTAGTACCTCTATGTATTTTTTCCCTCATCTAATAAGAAAAGAATATTAAACCAGCCGCCAGGAAATTTTGCTTTATCCTTTTCCTGTCCTTTACCAGCTTTGCAATACTTGCTCTGATCGTTCACCTGAATCACTCAGTTAAGGAATAATGGAAGTACCGTTGTCAAATCATGGGGTGAGGGAAACTGTGGTGAACACAGATACTTGTCTGTTCTAAGTTATTTTTCCTGAGATCACACATCTGCTAAAGTTTTCATGGTTGAGGCATTTCCTATTATACTTGAAATTCTCCTGGTTTAGAAATCACATTTTCATAAACTTATCAACAGAATCATCTTTATTTTTCCTCTTGATATACTTCCAAATGTAAGAAAATGTGCACAGTGAACTGACAGAAAAAACAGTACAAGTATTCTACCTGAAAAATTAAATCTTTACTTCCTAGAAAAAGAATTTTAATGGGGTTTGGGTTCAGTTTCCATGAGTCCTTCCATATCCTGGGGCCGGGTTGGGTCACAGTTGTCTGATGATCCCTGATAAACATCTGAGCAACTTCGTTTGGGTCCCCTTGCCTTCTTCACTTGGAAGAACACATCACTTGAACTCTCTTATGTTTGCGGGTACCTGGATAGACGTGGTGTGTATTTTTGGATCACTGACGTCTTTGTACCACCTAGTGTCAGCTTGGTGTTGAAGCAAAGTTCTGGAGGAGTTTAAAACTATATGAAATCCAATGAAATGTTCTTCAGGCTCTAAGTGAAGGCAAGGAACAGAGTAGGTATTTTCATGTATGTTTTCTAATTAAGCTCACATGTTGTACATCCTGTCTTCTTTGGTTTTTGTGCTGGAAAATGGAGGCTGAGAGATGGAAAGATAGCACAGCTAGCTGTTCAATACAGGGGCTCCCCAGTTTCCTCTACTCCTTTCCACAGCCCTGCCTCCCATTTTGGCAGAATTAGTGAAATCTGGATCAAAGAAACCTTCTTGAATGAAGTGGAGTTTGAGCTAAATCCAAAAAGGTGGTCAAGATTTAGATGGATGTTTTTCAACCTTTTTCATCTCGCGGCACACTTGAACCTAGAGTTAAACTTCCATGGCACACTTAGATTATGTTGATCAAAAAAAAAAGAGTAAAAACAAGAATATACTTACTGTGCTTTGAACTTCTTTCACAAATAACTTAATGAATTATCTTTACAATTTTTCACGGCATGCCTAAGACCCCCTCATGGCTCACAGGATAAAAACCACTGATTTAGAGGAAGATGAAGGAGAGGCTCATGTTTAAGGCAGAGGAGCAGTTTGTACAAAGGCACAGGTGAGGACAGATGTGGCACTCAAATGAGGTTTACTTTTACTTGGGTTTAACTACAAAGTGCAGGGCCTTGACCAACTAGCTTTGGGCTAGTCTGAATTTGGAGGATAAAAGGATTGGTGCCTCATGGAAGCAGCAGCCAGACATTAGGAGTCAGGGGCTCAGATAACTCCTGTATCTCTCTAGGGAACTTAGAATGACGTCTCTTCTTCTGTTTAAGCCTTTTTATCTCTTCACAGAATGGCTTGTTTGCCCTGCCCAGGGTGAGGTCACAACAGCTAACCAGGGATTTTAGCTACTGGCATCACTGAGCCTCAGTGTCCAGTTCCACAGGGCAGGTGACCATCCCTGGTTCAGTCATCTGTGATGAGGAGAATGGCCTCAAGTGCCTGCTTCCCTTAGTCTGGGAGATGTTTTTTGATAGCACGGCACAGGCAGCTTGTCTAAGAAGGAAATGATTTGCTATTTGAGTTCCAAAGAACAAGAGAAGTGAGAGGTCAGTGTGGTCAGACTTACTATGCAGCATCTTGAGGCCAGTGGAAATGCGGGCACTCCATCCTCTAATTGAGAAGGAAGGTTTGCACGGGGAAGGGGCCTGGTGCAGAGCAAGTTGAAAGGATGGAGAGACAGGCACAGACCAGAGGCGAGCTCAGAGATAACGGCAATATTGGAGAGCAGAATGACTAGACTTGGAGAGATGGGAGAGATACAGAGATTGCGGAAGTGACAAGGAGCTACTTTGAAAGACGGACAAGCAGGATTTATTAACTGGTTAATAAAGAAAAGGTAGCTTTCAGCTCCGGGGATAGAGACAAGATGGTGTGTCTTTGGAAGATAAAGAAAGGAGAAGGGACCTGGTTTTAGGAGAGAGAGAATGCAGCTGGTCTGGGGACTGTCATCCCAGGTTCAACTGTGGTGTAGAAATACCGGCCGTGAGGCTACAGTGGGGTGTGCAGTGACATGGCTGTGAAGCTATGGTCATTAGACGTTAATGAAATGGGGAAACAGGAAATCAGTGGCCAGTAGCCATAAGGCCAAATTTGCATCATTGCCGGTTACTTTATCTCTGCATTTGTGACAGGATTTTACTCAACTACCCAGGTGGCCTGGTCAAATTATTTAGGTAGTAAAACACCTTGAAAAATACCATAACCCAAGATATGCGTGTGGGCTTTGCTGAAAGCACAGTGCTGATAGATGAGCTCCCTCCTACAGGAAAAACTCCAAAAGCAAGTTGAGCACTTACTGTGGATAAGACTATTGGTGGAACCTGCTTTGAGAGGAGCTGGTGGCCCGCGATTCCCAAAGCGTGCCTTAGACCATAAATGCCAACAGGAAAATGTTCAGTCCTCAAACACAGACTAAATGTTTCTTCCTCTTGTACTAATAGGATCTGGCTATTCCCTAATGCAGACAACATCGGTCTGAAAGAACAGTCGTGTTTTGGCTAAACCACAACCTCCTTTTCTGAGCTGCTGCCAGTGACTGGTGGAAACCAGGAAATATATTTTTAGGCCTATATAGCTCCAGCTGAGGGAACTAAGCCCGTCCAATGGTTGTCATCCAATGGCTATAAATAGGACCTTTATAGAGACAAGCCATATGCTTTGTGATGGTTACTTTATTTAACTCCAGATCTGATTTACAAGCACTTTAATTCCTAAAAACCACTCTATTTTATTCATTAAGAATTTGCAATGCACAAACGAATGCTTTGTAACTTGGCTGCGGAATCACAAATCAACAATGCTTTCCTCTCCAAAACTTGTGATAAGGTCAAATGTTAAAGGCCTAAAATAATCATCTTTTAGCATTTCTCTTAGAATTCAAAACAAATGTTTTCTAATACCCCCAAAGAGGTGTGCTATTAGTAATGTATTGGTATAGCCTAATTTCAGTTTCCTCATCATTTTTATACGTTACCTCAAAATTAAGCTTGGGTCTCCAATTTTTGAAGAGTTAAAAAAGAACTTGCTTTTACTAATTAAAATCAGATTTCTACTCTTTTGTACCAGAGGATGTTACAGTAAAAATTAATGTAACAAATTTATAGTGACATGGTTAGACTCCTGTCAAGATATGGTACATGCCCACCAGAAAGGCAAAACTTGAAAAGAAAAACAACATCCGTTAGACACAACTGTAGATAACTGGAAATCTCTTGCATTGCTGGTGGCAGGGTATATTGGTTACAACCACTTTGGAAACTGTCTATGAATGAGTCTAGGAGACAGGAGTATATTTGTCCATCAGAAGGTAGTAATGAGATAGATCATGACAACTTTATTTGCAATAGTCCCAAACTGCATACAACACAAATGTCTATCAACAAGAAAAGGGATAAACAAATTGTAGTATAATCACAAAGTAGAATATTCCTCAGCAGTAAAAAATAATGAACTATTTAATGCATATGACAATATGGATGACATCTCATCAATGTGATGTTGTAGGAAAGAAAAGGAACACCAAAGATAAATGTGATTCCTTTTACATGAGATTTAAGAAAGGCAAAACTAATCGATGGTGATTGCCATCAGACATCTAAATCAGCTCCCCTCCTCAGGAGGGTAATACCTGCAAAGGGGCACTTGAAAATTTTGGAGCGGTGTAGGAATGTTCTAATCTTGGTCTGAGTGTGTTCTGTAGCTTTACACAAGTTATGTATAGAAAAATCCATCGCAGTGTGTATTAGAGGTTAGAGTGCTTTACCATGCATATGATATATTCCAGGATAAGTGTGAAATATGTTTTGTATCCTCAAACTTATTCACAACAGATTATTTTCTCCTTTCCAATTCCACAGAGAAGGGAGAGGCTAAATCTAGTACAGAAGGTTGATCCCGGGCCAAACTGGGGAAAAGATGATGCAATTTATGTATTCAAGCAAATACAAAGGGGACTTTAACTTCCCTGTATTTATTGCAATGAAGTAAATTTATTCTACTAGTGAAAGTAGTAAACCAGCATGGTTTGGGAGTGTCTGTACAAAAGTAATAATATTTTTATATTTTATACCACATCACATCAGATATATTCCAAAAGAAAGAACATTGCTTTCAATTTTAAGCATTTTTAAAAACTTTTTTATAACTATGTAACTGTATAACTACTCATGCCAATAGGATTATATGCATGCTTGTGGAGTTTTTAAGTGCAGTCTTTGTTTTTAATGTTTTCTCTGGGTTTTTTTCTACCGCCTTTATCTCTCTTTTGTCACAATCATTGTGTGTCTTTCATTATTTTTAATCCCATATAATAAGGCTTAACTATTATTTATATATGTGTACACACACACTCACATCCATGGGTAAATACAGTTTCCTTGTGTTTTGGACTTAGAAACAGCAGTCAGGGCTTGTCACTCAAATTGTCTGAGCACATGTGTTCTTATCCATCAAAGGGGGGGTACATTTATACTCGCCCTTCACATTCCAGGGCAGTTAAAAGAATCAAAGATATGTGTTTGATACCATGGGAAGAGCTTTGCCATGTTTGCGGTCAAAGTTTACTTGTGTTTAATGCTTGTTGTGTGTGAGGCACCGCTCTAAGGGCCCTTACTGTAATCATTTAATCCTCACAAAAATGAAATGAGTAACTGTGTATTATTAGTTTTCCTTCTTCCAATTAATGGAATTAAGGAAATACTGAGACAGCTTACACAAATTCAGCAGGAAATCTCAGATTCAGATCCTGGCTTTCCCACCTGAGTGTCTGTGATTTTATCTACCATGTATATTCCCTCTCAAATACGATGTTCTCTATACCTCTTAGTTTATTCATGAGTATTCATTGGTAACGTGAAATAGACTAGATCTCAGGAAAATGATGCAGTTACATTGTCAATCATAAACTTAACTTAAATTTGAAACAGATTTAGAGATCTGTACCAGATATTTTTGTGTAAAAAACTATCCCCAAATGTAGTAGCTTTAAATGACAATCACGTGGTTAGGCCATGATTCTGCAAATTAGCAATCAGATTGGGGCTCAGCTGGATGGTTCTTCTGTCTCCTCTGGGCTCACTCAAGCATCTGAGATTATTAGCTGCTAAGTCAGCGAGGCAGCTGTGCTCTGGAAATTAACTGTTTTCTAGGCTACTAGGGAGTCATGAAGCTCTCATTCTCCACAAAGATTGGTCAGGCTTATTCAAATGGTGGTGGTATGGTATCAAAAGGAAGAATAAAGACATTCAAGAGTTGCTGAGGACTCTGGTTGGAACTGACAGGACGTGGCTTCCACCACATTCTTTAAGTTAATGCAAGTCTCACAGGAAAGTATCTATCTCAGATCAACCACTTACTGAAAATTACTACCAAGATACATGATAAGGTGTAAATGATAGAGGGTGATGAATAATTGTAGCTATTTCATTCAGAGTGGGATGCAAAGAAAAAAATTGCTTTTTAATATTTTATTTAATCCATCTCAGAGAGCCCTGATGCTGATTTCTTATTATTACTCTGCATATATGCATATATGAGATTGACAATTAAGTTCTCAAACTTTTCTCAGAAAAGTGCTACATACCTCATTGCTGAATATACTATGATCACCTTCGAAGTACTTCCCCTGGGAGGTTATGCACTGATGCCAGTGCCTAGTCCATTCAGAGAAATTTTGGAACTTTCTTTCTGGAATGGACATCAGAGCTGTCATCCCATGAAGTCTGACAATGAAATTTGTGATCTCATCCTGGAGAAAGTGCTGCATACCTCCTTGCTGAATATCACTATGGTTACCTGGGATACAGTATTCCACTTGGCCATATGGTGACCAAAGTAATATTCAGAAATTAGGTATGTAGCACTTTTCCCAGAGTGAGTTCATCAAGTTCATTGTCAGACCTCATATGCATGTAAATGTGTGTGTGTTTTGCTGAGAATGCCTCCTAAATATTTTTTTATCCTTTACTGGATAAAAAATAGCTGTTTTTCTTAACTTGAAGCATTTCTTTTTGAGATTTGCTTTCTCTGAATGTCTAAGATGAATGAAGTCCATACTTATGGCAACTCTCAGAACCTTGAAGTCCCTCTGCAATGATTTTAACATCTTTTTCTGCGGTAGCCAGAGGGCAGGATGTTAGGTTGTGGCTTTTCAAAGCAGCAGGTAGTTTTGCCTACATACTCATAATCAAGGTTTCAAACCAAATATCTCTAACTCAGATGGCTTACACTCCATGTAAGTTGCCTATTTTCCAAGGAGCATGATCATATTTTCTTTACAAGATAGTACACCACCTACACTTCTGCTTCCTTTCTCAGTACTCCCCGAGTCTTAAATCTTTGCCTCATCATGCTAAAAAAAAAGACATATATTTATCAGATGAATAATATGGGGCACAGGAAAGTATCTATCAGGTTCACACAGGTTAACTTAGATGCATGGATTTCTTATTTCCTGGCCCATAGCCATATAAATTCTCTAATTTGATTTTTAGGTTTTTATCTAGGATCTCTCTCTCTCTTCTTCTTCTTCTTCTTTTTTTTTGCTTGAAAGCTTAAAATGGTGTATTCTTTAACTTATATATTCTTCATGACATTTTTTAGAAGTCCTGGTGATATAAAAGTGATGGTGTCTTTGTAGAAGGAACTTTAGAAAGCCATGTGAAATCAGGGCCCTAGTGAATCTTTCTCTTTTTTTCTTTTCTTTTTTTTATTCCAGTTACATGGAACAGTAGATGCTTTTAGAAATTAGCCATCCTGGGACTCAGATTCTAGTTCTACCATGTATAACATGTGTGAACTTTGACAATTTTAGATAATTTTATACAGTACACACACACA
>CAUYTI010006392.1:0-11522 GCA_963575145.1 Galago senegalensis | reverse complement strand
CCTGTATTCACCACACCTGTGGAAGGGGAACAACATTCCCTGCAGCTGCTACTCTCTCACTCTCTCTCTCTATATCTATATATATATATATTTTTTTTTTTTTTTTTTTTGGCCAGGGTTAGGTTTAAACCTACCACCTCCAGCATATGGGGCCAGTGCCCTACCCTTTTGAGCCATAGGCACTGCCTGCTACAATATATATTCGACAGTACCTTGGGTCAAGTGGAGAACAAAGAGGATCACAGCTCCACTCATCTTTTCCATACTCCCTGTATCATCAGGGAACCAGTCTTCCGAAGAGCCTTCAAACTCAACACCTGGATTCCAGGTGTTGTGGAACCTGATGGTCTGTGAAGTCACACCCAGAAGGGTGGGGAGTCCTCCCCAGTGGGAAGGAGGAAGGGCTTGTATCCATGGACAAGGACAAAGGGGCATTCTGGTTGCCTTGAACTAACAGCCTTTCTGCCCCTATCTCTTAGTTCTCCAGTGCCTTCTTCAATCTCACATGCTCTGAAGGCTGAAGACAGTAGAATAGTCACCAGGACTCATAGGTCACAAGTGACAAAACCTCAACTAAATCAGCTTAAGCAATTAGAAATAGCTAGAGTAGCCAGAGAAGGTGTGTGATCAATCAAGATATCACAGTAAAAAAGCATTGTGATTTATTGTATCATATAAAATTATAATGCCAAAAATAGCATAGACAAATTGATAATGTTAACATGGTTACTCATGCATCATTATTTCCCCTACTACATTTTATAAGTATTAAACTATTTTCAAAGAAAAAAATCTTTGTATTTTAGTGCCTTTAATTGCACTCTTTCCCTAGTTTTTTCCTGAAATTTTTTTTAACTGTTGCTCTTGCTAGAGTACAGTGGTGTCATCACCTCTCACTATAACCTCAAACTCCTGTGCTCAAGTGATCCTCCTGCCTCTGCCTAAGCCTCCCAATTATCTGGGACTACAGGTACCCATCACCTGGGTAATTTTTTCTATTTTTATTTATTTATTTATTTTTGAGACAGAGTCTCACTATGTTGCCCTCAATAGAGTGCTGTGGTGTCACAGCTCACAGCAACCTCAAACTCTTGGGCTTAAGCGATTCTCTTGCCTCAGCCTCTCAAGTAGCTGGGACTATAGGCACCCGCCACAATGCCTGGCTATCTTTTTGTTACAGTTGTCATTGTTGTTTAACTGGTCCAGGCTGGGTTTGAACCCACCAACCTGGGGGTATGTAGCCAGCGCCCTACCAACTGAGCTACAGGCACCACCTCCGGAACTATTTTTTTAAGAGAGAAGGTCTTCTGTCACCTACGCTAGGTTGCGGTGGCATCGTCTTAGTTCACTGCAGCCTGGAACTCTTGAGCTGCAGAGTTGCAACCACCACACCCAGCCCCCAAACTTCTGATCCCCACGGCACACTCCTACAACCTTCCCCAATCTTCCTCATCTCAGGGGTGTCAAAGATTCTTTAAAAGAAAATGATATTGGGCTGGGCATGGTGGTTCATGCCTGTAATCCTAGCACTCTGGGAGGTCAAGGCGAGTGGATTGCCTGAGCGCACAGGTTCGAGACCAGCTTCAGCAAGAGCAAGACCTCTTCTCTAAAAATAGCCGGGCATTGTGGTGGGTGCCAGTAGTTCCAGAGAATCTCTTGAACCCAAGAGTTTGAAGTTGCTATGGCACCATGACACTCTACCAAAGGCGACAAAGTGAGACTCTGTCTCAAAAAAGAAAAAAAAAAAAGCTCTTCCTCTTCCCCTAAGCGGCCTGAGGTGATCTGTGAAAATGGTTCGCTATTCACTTGACCCAGAAAACTCCACAAAGTCATCCAAGTCAAGAGGCTCAAATCTTTGTGTTCACTTTAAGAACACACATGAAACTGCCCAGGCCATCAAAGGTATGCATATACGAAAAGCCACCAAGTATCTGAAGGATGTCACCTTAAAGAAACAATTCCAATGTTACAATGGTGGAGTTGGTAGGTGTGCCCAGGCCAAACAGTGGGGCTGGACATAGGGTCGGTGGCCCAAAAAGAGTGCTGAATTTTTGCTGCATATGCTTAAAAATACAGAGAGTAATGCTGAACTTAAGGGTTTAGATGTAGATTCTCTGGTCATTGAGCATATCCAAGTGAACAAAGAACCCAAGATGCGTCGCGGAACTTACAGAGCCCCTGGTTGCGTTAACCCATACATCAGCTCCCCCTGCCACATTGAGATGATCCTTACTGAAAAGGAACAGATCGTTCCCAAACCAGAAGAAGAGGTAGCACAGAAGAAAAAGATATCCCAGAAGAAACTGAAGAAACAAAAACTTATGGCACGAGAATAGATGCAACATAAAATAAATGCAAATAACTGTCAAGAAAAGAAAAGAAAAGAAAAAAGAAAATTATATTTATTCTGGCATGGGGATTGCAAAGGTAATACATGAGGATAGATTCAGGGTGATAGAGGAAGATAAGGATTTCTTCAGGAAAAATGAAAAGTGTTAAATAAGTTTTTTGTTTTTTTTTTTGAGACAGAGCCTCAAACTGTCACCCTGGGTAGAGTGCTGTGGCATCACAGCTCACAGCAACCTCCAACTCCTGGGCTCAAGTGAGTCTCTTGCCTCAGCCTCCCAAGTAGCTGGGACTACAGGCGCCTGCCACAATGCCCGGCCATTTTTTGGTTGCAGCCGTCATTGTTGTTTGGCCGGCCCGGGCTGGATTCAAACCTGCCAGCTCAGGTGTATGCGGCCGACGCCTTAGCCGCTTGAGCCACAGGCGCTGAACCAAATAAGTTGTTTTAAGACAATTATCCTTGTCTACAAAGGTCAATCACAAGGGTGGCAACATTCCAAGGTTGCAGGGGCAATTGGAGGGCAGCTGTCCTGGCAGAAATATTTTTTGTATGAAGTTGTGGAAGCCTCTGTGTGAGGCTGTGGCTTCTGCAATCTTTGGTGATAGTTCTTGTTATCAGGCAGATTTCATAAAAACAAAAACAAAAAAAAAAAAACCTCCCTTCGTGGTCTTCCCTGCTCCATTTGTCAGGATTTGACATAAGTGCCTTCATTTTGACTTTGACAACTTTCATAACAGCAAATCCAACCTTCCACTTGTGTGGGCAGAAATTGGGGGTTCCATTCCAGACTTCTTGTTCTTGCCCACCTCAGAGCCCATCCATAAGGAAGTCCTTTCAGCCATGTTTTTACATTAATCCCCAAATCTGCCACCCTCCTCATCTCCACTCCCCCATTTAAACCAGGCCAATGAAATGAGAGGCCAACAAAATACCCTTAACATTCCTGGTCACTATTGAATTGAAACTCATTCCATAACCAAATCTTCACCCACTCCTCTCCAACCCACCCCTTCCCATTTCTCCTATCTCCTCCCATCACCAGAGGAGGAGAACATGGGCTATTTTGCAACCTCAGTGTGCCATGGAGCACACGTGTGATTTACTAATTGCCTCTACATGCTCATCCTCTGCCTAATTTCTCTCATTTCCAGGCAGCTTTGTTAAGGATCTAGACATGAGAGAAAAACATGTATTTTTATGCAGTCACCCAGGTCTAGAGTGAGCGTCAACTATTTGTGTGTGTGTGTGTGTGTGTATGTGTGTATGTGTGTGTGTGTGTGTGAAGACCAGATAGAAAATACTTTAGGTAGTGGTGCCTGTGGCTCAAAGGAGTAGAGCACCAGCCCCATATGCCTGAGGTGGCAGGTTCAAATTCAGCCCCAGCTAAAAACTGCAAAAAAAAAAAAAAAAAGAAAGAAAATACTTTAGGCTTTGTAGGCCACATATTTCTCTGTAGCATATTCTTGTTGTTACAATTCTTTAAAAATGTAAAATTGGGCTCAGCGCCTGTGGTTGAAGCAGCTAAGGCACCAGCCACATACACCTGAGCTGGCAGGTTTGAATCCAGCCCCGGCCCGCCAAACAACAATGACGACTGCAACCAAAAGATAGCCAGGCATGTGGCAGGCACCTGTGATCCCAGCTACTTGGGAGGTGGAGGCAGGAGAATTGCTTGAGCACAGGAGTTGGAGGTTGCTGAGAGCTGTGATGCCATGGTACTCTATCCAGGGTGACAGCTTGAGGCTCTGTCTCAAAAAAAAAAAAAAAAAAAAGTAAAAATCGTTTGGGCAGCGCCGGAAGCTCAGTGGGTAGGGCACAGGCCACATACACCCAGGCTGGTGGGTTCAAACTATCCTGGGCCAGCTAAACAGCAATGACAACTGCAACAACAATAAAAAAAATAGCTGGGCATTGTGGCAGGTGCCTATAGTCCCAGAAAGAGTTTGAGGTTGCTGAGCTGTGACATCACAGCACTCTACTGAAGGCAACATAGTGAGATTCTGTCCCCCCCCCCAAAAAAAAGTAAAAATCATTTGAACAAAAATAATAAAACCAAAAACTGGTTCTTTCAGAAAATCAACAAAATATAAAAATCCCGAGCCAGCCTGATTAGGGTTAAAAAGACAGAAGCCACACATTGCTTATATCAGAAATGAGAATAGACATCATTATGGATACCACAGACATTGAAAAGAAAATAAGTGTACAATATAAACGGCTTTTTCCAATTAACCTTACAAGTTAGGTTTTACAAGTATTTGTATTTACAAGTTAAATAAAACAGACAAATTTCACAACAGACATGATTAACGAACTAACAAAGCTTACTCAGGAAGTAATAAATAACCTGAATAACTCCATACCTATTCTAAAAATTGAATTTGTGGGTAATAATATCCCCACAAAGAAAACTCAAAGCCCAGCTGGCATTATGGGTAAACTCTGCCAATATTTAATGAAGAAATATCACAAATTCTTCACAAACTCTCCTAGATAAATTGAAGATGATGGAATACTTCACAAGGCATTCTGTAAGACCAGTATTATCTTTTCTTTTCTTTCTTTTTTTTTTTTTAGAGACAGGATCTTTCTTTGTTGCCCCAGCTAAGGTAGAGACCAGAATTACCTTGATACCAAACCAAAGATATTATAGGAAAAGCAAATTATACACAATATCTTTCCTAAACATAAACAAACATTCTTGAAATTTTAGCAAACTGAACCCAACAATATGTTCATATATGTGTACCTGTGTGTGTGTATACACAGTTATTATTATTGTTTGGGATTCATTGAGGGTACAAAGAATTAGGTTGCACTGATTGCATTTGTCAATCCAACAATATTTTTTAAAGGAGTTCATTTTAGGAATGCAAATTACTGAAATTGACAGCATCAAAGGTACCCAAGTGTTAGGAAAGAAGGTGCTGTCTGGGTGGTACTAAGAGGATGGCAGGAGAAAACAAGCAGGTAGCGGCTGCCCCTGTGGATTTGGGGGAATTTTCTGTAATCCCCCTCCCTTTCTCTTGCTCTATTTTCTTTCTTTCTTTCTTTTTTTTTTTTTTTTTTGTAGAGACAGAATCTCATTTTTTCACCCTCCGTAGAGTGCTATACCATCACAGCTCACAGCAACCTCCAACTCCTGGGCTTAGGGGATTCTCCTGCCTCAGCCTCCCAAGTAGCTGGGACTACAGGCGCCTGCCACAACACCCGGCTATTTTTTTGTTGCAGTTTGGCCGGGCAGGGTTTGAACTCACCACCCTCTATGGGGCCGGCGCCCTACCCACTGAGCCACAGGCACTGCCCATCTTGCTCTATTTTCTGTTTCTTTCTCCCTCTGAAGAAAGATTTCTGAGCTGTTTTTGTAGTTGCTGGCATCTCAGGAGATAATTGAGGAGCCTGCCCTTCTGCCACTGGAGCTGGGTTTGCTCCTTAGCCTTCAACTGTACTCTGAGGGCCTTTCTCCAGCATGAGTCTCAGCCACTCCCCCTCCGAGCACAAGGAAGACCCCAGCGGTGCTTGTAATGCTCGTGTGTTTGTCACCCAGGCACCTTTTCACTTCAGTTTTTAAAATTTAATTTAAAAAGTAATCTGTACATGCACAAGTTAATTTTTTAGTTCAGTTTTTTTTTTTTCTTTTTTCAGACAGAGTCTCACTATGTCGCCCTTGGTAGAGTTTCGTGGAGTCACAGCTCACAGGAACCTCCAACTCTTGGGCTTAAATGATTCTCTTGCCTTAGCCTCCTGAGCAGCTGAGACTATTTTTTGTTGCAAAAAAACAAAAAACAAAAAAACCACCTGGCTATTTTTTGTTACAGTTGTCATTGTTGTTTACATGGCTCAGGCTGGGTTCAAACCCACCAGCCTCTGTGTATGCAGCCGGCTGGCACTGTAACCACTGTGGTACTGGCGGGCTCTGAGCCTATTTAGTAGTTTTTCTAATTTGTATAAATTTATGGAGTACAAGTGTAATTTTGTCACAGTGATATATTGTGCAGGCAGGGCTTTTAGTGTATCAATCACCTGAGTAACATAAGTTGTATCCATTTGCATACACAAGTTTGAAACAACTGAATACAAAAGTTTATAAGGTAAAAACCTATTCTCCATTCACTCACAATGGTCCCTTCCCCACATTAAACGAGATATGAAAGTGCCTCCTATCCTCTTTACAGACAGACATTCATGCATATTACATTCTATACTCTGTGTCTGGCTCTTTCCTTGCTTTTACTCAGCAATCTATCCTGAAGTGTTTTATGTAGGATTATGTAAGACTTTCTCATTTTTGATGCCAGAACAATGATCCATTTTATGAATGTACAGATGCTAGATGCAAATGAATATCATCAATATTCTATTTCCATGAAGTTCAGAAAAAGGCAGTATTTTCACAATTTAAGACAGAAGTTACCTTGGAAGAAGATCAGGCCAGTGACTGAGCGAGCGAGGGGTTTCTGGAGTGCTGGTCATGCTGTTTCTTTTCATTTTAGAGAGGGGGGTCTGACTCTGTCGCCCAGGTTGGAGTGCAGTGGAACGATCATAGCTCACCGTAACCTTGAAACTCCTGGGCTCAAGAGATCTTCGTACCTCAGCCTCCCCAGTAGCTGGGACTACAGGAGCGGCCACTATGCCCCACCCTGCTTTTCTCTGCACTCAGCAACAGTTATGCAAGTGCTCGCACATTTCAAAAATTATTGAAATGTACACTTGTGATCTCTGCACATTTCTGTATACTATGCTTCCATATTACAAAGCTTAAGTCCACTGAGGGAGAGGTATATATAGAAGGAAATAACCGTGGGTCCATATGGCAAATGAATTTAGGACTCAATTATCTCACTTTCTAGTGACAGCTGAACCTGGAGCAGCCCAGGCTGCCTGCCTGCTAATCCTCACGCAATAGCCCTGGACTCTCTGTTCCCTCATCTGTGAAATGGCAATAATAATACAACTGCCCGATAGAGTTGTTGCAAAGATTGGATATCATCTATGTAGAGTGGGTAGAAGGGCCCCGCTGTCTCTTAACAGGTTCTCGATTAATGCCGAAACCCAATTGCCACAAAACTGTAATTTTTACAAGGAAAAAAATCGTCCTCGTTGCTCATGAAAGAAAAATTTGGGGTGAAATATCTAAGGCCGGCCTCCTTGAGAAAGGTAGGCTCACGAAAGAGAGTGGTCTCAGGTGCTGGAGCGCGGGTAACATGTATTGCTGGACAGGTGATTCCCTCCACTCCGCCGCGTCCGCTCACTACCACAGCTCCACTTTCTACAGCCTACGTCCCCTTTAAGAGTAGAGACCTGACGTCAGCCCCTATGCGGCGCAGCCTACCTTAGGAACGCCCCGGCCGTTCTATTGGACGGCCACCATAGGCTGGCCCGCCCTGGGAGGCTCCGCCCCCTACCCGCGGTCGGCCCCGGGCGCCCTGACTCAGTCCGGCCAGGTGGGAGCGGTGATTGGCTGCGGGGTCCGTCCTCCAGAAAGCCTCTCCGGGCCCGCGTAGGCTGCACGTTCGGGGTGGGAGGGGCGCGGCGCCGCGTCTGTAGCCGCGGCAGTCCCTGTCCACCCACCCGCCGGTCTTTCCTGCAGCCCGCCTGCTGGGCAGGGCCGGCCCGGCCCGGCCATGGAGTCCTACGACATCATCGCCAACCAGCCCGTGGTCATCGACAACGTGAGGCCCGGCAGCCAGGGGGAGGGCGGGCGCTCCGCCCCCGGGGGCGCACGCGGCTACGCGGGGAGGGACCCCCCGCCCGCCTTGTCTCATCCTCCGCTCACTGCTGGTCTGCTGCCCCTGGCTAGCCTGCTCGGTTTCCCAAGGGCTCGCGCAACCACCTGGCCCTGGACCCCTGGCCTTCACGCCAGCCCCCTCGCCAGCATTGCGGAGCCTCTTCCCTTAGTCCTGCACTAACAGGGAGGGAAAGTTCAGGAAAGCTGGAGTGGCATTAGGGCCAATTAGTGTGCACTTGTGTTTCAGGCCAGAGACACACTTCCTTTCTCGGTTGAGAGTGGAGTCGCTAGGCAGGTTTTGACCCCAGCTCCTTTGCCTTTCCTTTGGCCCTGGCTCTATAACTGCCTGGTGGAGTTGGGATTTGCATTTGTCTTTTTGCACAGTATTGGCCTCATCTTTTGGAGGGGGTTGTCCTGGTGATCTCAACAGCAGCACATCCCAAGGAGCTGCACCTTAAGGCAAAAAGTGCAAGTTACTCTCTGCTAGCCACATGTCCACCACCACTAGGTTGGCCTTTTGGCTACTTTGGCTCTCTTCTGAATTGCTCCCTGTGCTGAGCAGAAAATTCCACACGCAGCAGGACAGTGTATAGAGTTCAGAGCTACTCTTCCTAGATTGACAAGCAGTTTGGGGTAATTGTCTGGAAACCTCAGATGAAAGATGTCTGGCTTCTTGTGGCCTTGTCCTTCAGCACTGGGGCTGGACCTACTTTCAGCTGCCTTGGGTGGATTTCTGGCCTCAGACCCCTGATATGGGAAGAAGATAAGGGCTGGGGGTGGGGGTGTTTATGGATCTGGCCCTAACTGGGTGTTTGCCTTGTGGGGATTTGATAATGACTCACTTCTGCTCTTTCTGGGATCTGTCTCCCTCCCACATGACCCTGTGGGGTCCCTGGATGGCTGTCTTTTTTGGAGTACCCATGTGGGCTCACTTGAGTCACACAAGGGGATTTTTAATAAGGGTACTAAAACTGGGTTTGGGGATGTGCTATCATACCAGCTCTCCAGGCTACAAGAAGGACTAGGCTCTTTCCTTTCTTGGTGGGCAAGTAATTCATGTAGGCTGATCAACAGGCTTATGACTTCAGAGGGCAGCTGCTTGGTGCCTCTGTAACTTGAAGGTGTTTGAAGGTGTTAATTATTGTTGAAGACCTGGAGGGTTGTGATGAAGATTGGAAGAAGGGGGGTTGAGAAACTGGTTCCCTCTCTGGGTGGGAAGTTTCAAAATACCAGGTTATTTCAGGGATCCTAAGTGCAGCTTCCAGGCAGGAGCAGTGACAGAACCAAGTCATTCTCTAGCCACTAGAGGAAAGGTACCAGTTGTCCCATGCACCCAGTGGTCTTCCCCAGAAGGCCCCATATGTGGTCCATGTCTGTTGGAGTCAAGTAGAGGGGAGAGCTGTTAGGGGAAAAAAATACATTTTGAGGGGTTTCTTCTCACTGCCTTCTGAGCCATGAAATCCTCCTGCCTGGACCTGACCCTTGAGCGTGTAGAGGAGAATGTACTTCATGGTTTCTCAATCTGTGTGTTATTGACATTCTGGGCTGGATAATTATTGGTCGTGGAGTCTGGCCTGTGCATTATAACAGTATCCCTGGGTTCTACCACTAGATACCAGTAGCACCGTCCCACATATCTCCCTCACCAGTTGCCAGACTTTGCCAAATGTTCCCAGGGCTAGGGGATGCAAAATTGCCTCCAGTTTTGAACCACTGGTATGCTTATAAATAAATGATCTTGTCTTCTGGCTGCATGCCCTGCATGCCATGGAGGGGGAGCCAGCTGCAGCCAGCCTGCAGCCATACTGCAGGGCTATATCTTCATCTGGAGGTCAATACTGGGAGCTAAGCATTGTTTTGCCTTGCAGGGTTCAGGAGTGATCAAGGCTGGCTTTGCAGGAGACCAGATTCCCAAATACTGTTTCCCGAACTAGTAAGTGTTGCTGAGGCAGCAGCCCTAACCCTTTTGTTTGCTTCCCTTGAGAGCATTGGCCCTGCATCACAGCTATCTTTGAGGACATCTCTTGTCACTACCTGAAAGGGAAAGCACCAACTTGTGAGGTTTATATGACCAAGAGAGCTGTGAAAGGACCAGGCAGGGGCTCTGGCTTTCCTCTTCCTCTTTGGGGTCTCTCATTTTGGTCTCTCCTTTGAGCAAGTAGAGAAGCAGCCTGCATTCCCCCAGGGATGGGGTGTGGTAGCAGCTGCAGAATAATAGGGAGGTATCTCCAAAGGGAGCCCTAAACTTGGAGCAGAACAAATGGGGAGTTATACAGGTAACTCCCAGCCACCCCTTCCCTAGAAATTTTTTTGTTTTCTTTTCAGGGCTTATTTCTTTTCAGACTCTAGAAAATGTTTTGTGCCTGTGGCTCAAGCGCCTAAGGCGCCAGCCACATACACCTAAGCTGGCCAGTTCAAATCCAGCCCCGGCCCGCCAAACAACAATGATGGCTGCAACCACAAAATAGTCGGGCGTTGTGGCTGGTGCCTATGGTCCCAGCTACTTGGGAGGCTGAGGCAGGAGACTCGCTTGAGCCCAGGAGGTGGAGGTTGCTGTGAGCTGTGATGCCATGGCACTTCACCCAGGGCAATAGCTTGAGACTCTGTCTCAAAAAAAAAAAAGAATTTTGTTTCAGTCAAGGGAGGTCTTTCCCTGGATGGTGCTAGTGGTGGCAGAAATAAGAGGGAAGTACAAACTCAGAAAGACTCTAGAATGCTTCTTAGGCTAGCCTAGCCCTGAGGAGTGCCTCTTCCCAAATCCTGGAGGTTTTGGAATTATTGACCTGGGCAGGGGGAGGGGCAGAAGAAGACCCCCCTCAAGGCTCCAGAGTGGGTGTTTTGGTATATTGAGGGCCCCAGGCCTGATTGGTGGGCAGAGCCAGCATGGAGCACCTTAGCTTCCACTTTCCTCTTTAAATTCTATGTGGGTGTAATGAAAGGTTCCTGTTGATGTGTGGGGAGCTTGAGTGAAATTTTGGAGTGGTAGCTCATCAGATCCTACAGTTTCCAAGAACCAGCTCTGTGTTCCAGTAGCCCTGGCAGTAGGAAGGGTAGCCCTGGCAGTAGGAAGGGACAGCATCTGCTATGTAAGGGAGCCTTGACCTGGCTTCCTAGGACCATTCTCCCTCTGCCTGCTGAGTGTGAGGACAATCTGCCCCACTAAAGTCAAGAGCATGGGCTGGCTCGGCGCCTGTGGCTCAAGCGGCTAAGGCGCCAGCCACATACACCTAAGGTGGCGGGTTCAAATCCCCATCCCAGGCCCGCCAAACAACAATGATGGCTGCAACTAAAAAAAATAGCCGGGCGTTGTGGCGGGCGCCTGTAGCCCCAGCTACTTGGGAGGTGGAGGCAGGAGACTCGCTTGAGCCCAGGAGTTGGAGGTTGCTGTGAGTGTGATGCCATAGCACTCTACCCAGGGGGATAGCTTGAGGCTCTGTCTCAAAAAAA
>CAUYTI010006391.1:0-23949 GCA_963575145.1 Galago senegalensis | reverse complement strand
ACCCAGCAGAAGAAAAGAAATAACCAAAATTAGAGCAGAATTAAATGAAATTGAAAATAAAAGGATTATAGAACAGATCAATAAATCCAAAAGTTGGTTCTTTGAAAAGGTCAATAAAATAGATAGACCCTTGGCCAGCTTAACCAAGAAAAAAAGAGTAAAATCTCTAATCTCATCACTTAGAAATGGTAAAGATGAAATAACAACAGACCCCCTAGAAAACAAATCACTCTTAAAGAGACTAAAATGACCACAAGGCCAGTGGGAAGATCTACATTTAAGTTCCTTATCTGCTATTTATCATCTACGTGGTCTTGGGTGAGTTACCTAAATTTATCTCCTCATCCAATTTTTCATCTAAGATAAGATAATATGAAAGCACCATGTAAATGATACATTTTACCTATTTTAGCTCTAGTAGTATTATGGAAGAGACAAGTTCTACTTGTACCAATTTTATTTAGCAATCATTTTTCTGACTATGAGGTCAGATGTGACAAAGTATGAATCACCAGTTATAAAGACCATATACACAGAGTTCAATCCAAGGCTTCTGTCTTAAATGTTAGTCATCTTGCACAGGCCGGACCTATCATCCAAGGTAATTAGAAACCCCAAGCTCAATATTAAGAACCTTAGTGCCTGGAGTCCTAGGAAATTACAATTCCTCCAATCCACTGTCTCTCCCTTATAACAAAGATTATCCAATGGTACATGTCTATTTGTACTCAACATCTATTCATTCAGCATCTCCAAATCCTGGCTTTCAGAGAACTCACAGCCAAGAAAAATGTTTGTGTAATTACTAAGTAATGGGAATGATATTTTTAAAACTATAAATTATACATTCAAATGAGACTTGTCTCCTTTAACCAGTCCCCTTCGGAGGCAATGCACTAATTCCAATGACACTTCATCGCTCAAACCATCTCTGGAGATTTCCTCTTGGAAGCACCTTGAAACCCTGCAGTTTGTTCTTTTAAATATCCTAAATGATGCCAAATCTTCACTGAGTGTGGATTCAATTTTTAGAAATAGCCAAAAGTCAGTCAGAGCCAAGTTTAGTGAATAAGATGTGTGATCAAACTAGGTAGAACTATTTTGATTTAAAATGATATATGAATATAATAAGATGGGGTTTCTTATATGATTTGTAAACTGACTTTAAATGGAATTCCAGATGGGTAGCAAAGAATGTGAGCAATGGAATAGGTAAAATTATATTCTCTTTTCCCCATATAACTTCTTTGAGTGATAATATTCATGGGAATGTACAAGGTCCAATATAAGGTTTGCTTCGTTTAATAACTTCCAACACATAAACAGAAGGCTCCTTGTATATTAGATCTCCTATATCATGGGAGAAAAAAGTTGTCACTAAACTAGAGATGTAGCAAAGTATGTACGAAGGAACACATACTTCAGGAAACTGAGCTGGATTAGAATTCTGACTTGGTCTCCTACTCCTTGTACAACTTTAGGAAAGTCACAACAAGCTCTCTAAGACTCCAAAACAAGGCTCATCTAACTTGCAGTGTTGTTGTAAAGATGAGGGGTAATGAATGCAAAGCACTTACCTTGTGCCTAGCACATAGTAAGTACCCAATATGTTATTCCTATTACTAATAACCTCAGTCAAATCAAGACAATTTTCAGACTATTGGTGGCTTGCTATGACAGAACAGCAAATAGTCACTTGGGTAGTGAGTATTAAGTACAATACACTCATACTGATGGATTATTGTTTTGAGAAAAAAAATAATGTGTAAAGAATATTTGTAGGAACTAACACTATGTATTTTAAAATCACATCTGGTCATCTGCAGTGTTCCTGCCACACTGACCTCCTTACTACTGTCTGAACATACCAGGCCCTACCATGCCTTTCTAAAATGCCTTTACTGCCTTCTAGTCTGACAAAAAGCCTACAATTATCCTTTAAAATTTAGCTCAGAAGTCACTCCTACTATGGAATCTTCCCTGCTGGCTCTAGACAGAATTAGTGGCTCTGCCCTTTGTATTCCCAAAGCATTTGGTTCCTGTCTCTGAAATGCCTTATATTCTGCTGAATTTTAATTTATATTACCATTTGTGCTTCTTCTACTAGGCTTGAGCACTGAGAGAAGAGCTATATTCTATTTTTTTTTTTTGTAGTTAGAGCACCCACCAAATATCTTAGCACACAGTAGAAACCCAGGAGATTTTTAATGAAATTTAAAGAGAATTTGCAAACGACTGCTAAAGGCCATGTAACCACCATTAGCAAACTATTACCGACAATCATATTCAAGTTTCTAAACACCACTGATCTTATCAGTATCCCAAGCCCACATGACAGAATCCCTACAGCATTGTCTCTCAGCCTTTTTCAGTC
Source organism: Galago senegalensis (assembly GCA_963575145.1). Lineage (NCBI taxonomy): Eukaryota > Metazoa > Chordata > Mammalia > Primates > Galagidae > Galago > Galago senegalensis. The sequence goes on along the minus strand of CAUYTI010006391.1, from coordinate 21,575 downwards.
TAGCACACCTGACGGATGTACCCCATTTGCATGAGGAGCTCACTGTGGATGAATCAGAATGCCCATCAGTATTTTCATAGTCTTCCAGCACTGCCTGGCTACCAGGGTGAAGGGCCTTCTCTGAGCCAGCACCTCCACCAAAGTAACAGAAAATCCCGAGGCTCTGTGGTATATGGGCAGCATGCCCACTTAATGCCACCTACTCCCAGATCCCAACCTCCCAGTATGAATAGGACTCCCTTGCTGTTAGGAAGCCTCAGGCATTCAAGGAAGAACTTGTTTCTGGGTCCAGTATGCCTGTTTCAGCATGTCTTAACCTGTGTGACTAAAGAGAAATTATGAAAAGAAGTTCATGATCAACCAGTTCCTTGCCAGATGGAAATAGGCAGAGGGTCAGCTGGCAGCTCTGCACATCTGAGTGTTGACACTTGTGAATCATTCTCTGTCATTGCAATTTCCAGAGCTCTGCCAGCACAACAGTGGGTTCAGACTCACCAGGACTGAAAAATTAGAAAGGCAATTTGGAGTCATGGCCCACACTTTGGGACCAACAAAACTATGATAATGATTTCTGTGAAACAGACATAAACTAAAAAGTAAAGGCAGCCACATTCTGCAAGCGTCATGGTCTTTCTCATCTCTCCAATGGGATGGCTATACACTAAAGGTGGGAAGAGGGTGAGAGGAAAGAAAACCAGGTGGCAGACAACCAGGAAAGCAGCAGCTCTAGATTTCTCTTCCAGCTCTAGAGAATTACTCATTCATTCATTCCACAAATATTTATTGAACCAGATACTATTTCAGGTATGTAAGCTATAATAATTACAGACTCCTGGCCTTGACCCCATGGAGATTAAAGTGTAGTAGAAGAGGCAGGTATTAATCAAATAGGCACATAGACAAATGCAAGGGTACAAGTAAGTACCTATGATAGAGGAGTGTAGTGGACAGCGGCAACTGTACAAATAAGGATCTGGCCACAGAAGTCAGGAAAGCTTCCCTGAGCAAGTACCAAGTAAGCTGAGAGCTCAAAGATAAACAGGAGTTAAGTAGGTCAGGAAGAGAAAAGAGAGAAGGGAAATATTCTTGGCACAGACAACAGTGTGTGCCAAGGTCCTGGAGTAGGAGAGAGGTGTTGAATTGGCTCAGAATTCCTGGCAAGGGAGCAGGCGGGAGCACTAAGTTTTGAGGACCCAGCATGAGGTATCTTCCTGTCTGGACCCCTCAGTTTGCCCCCTAGCTGTCTGCAAGGCCCTCCCAAGCATGGAACAAGAATAAAGCACATGTGAAAAACTAGGTGAGCCCAAGAGACAAGAAATATCACCTGCTAAAAAAATCTACCAATAATATCTGGTCAATGTCTTCTTGAATTACCTATAAGATAATGCTGCTGACAACACTGAATCAGGAAAATGGCACAGAATAAAATACCTTTAAACTTTTCAGGTAGAGATGTATTTTAATCTAAATTAAGGTACTGATAACTATGTTAATAGTTATGATAAATCTGTTTAGATACACAGTATTTTATTATAATTTTCATATGCTATTTTTTTAGGAAAAAATATGCTAAAGGAAAAAAATGGTTAAGGGCATTATCAAGTGCAGTTCTATTTTGCTTTGGCAGTTGTTAGTCTGTTTAATCACTTAAGGCAATTTCTTGTGGCTTCTGAATTATCTGTCACCTTGCAAACAAGTCTTGGAGTTTTCTATTTGTAAAGCACTTTGTAATCAATCATTAATTCCGCCTCCTTATTTAGCTGAGAGATTATATTCATTCTACAGATAAAACAGACAGATAAATGAGTTGTCTAAGGGCACAAAACAATTCAGCTTTTACTTATCTTTGTTATCACCTCCTCCAAACAATAGAGACACACAAGGCACTGTCCAGCTCCAGTACAAACCCTGCTGCCTTGCACACCAATCTAAACCCTTAGGAGTGGCACAGGGAAGGCCTTACAGTTAGTTCAGTTACCTACTGCAAAGCAGCTCCTCTGTGCCTTCAAGGCCAACAATGACTACAGTATGACAGGGACACTATGACTCCACACCAGAATATGAACTTGAAGGAGACTAAGAGTACCTAGGAAGTCACAGAGTCACAGCAGCTCACAGCTTAATTTGTCACCATCCCTAAGGAGATTGCACCCGGAACATACACTCCCCCAAGACTTCTTTTCATCCCCAAGGAACAGCCAAAAGAACGGTCTCTGCTGGTCTCCCACAATGCAGTACTGGTCAGTACTGTAAGTCATCCAAAATTTACATGCCCTTCTTCACCCTTAAGTTGAGACCCAGCATCTGAAGCACCTAGCACAGGACTTAAGCACTAAGCACAAAATAGTTTATTGAGTGCTCCACTTCCCATTAGCAAATAAGGAAAGTAGACAGTCCTTTCATAGAGTAATGCACTTAAGATTAGTTAGGTCAGTCCCTTATTTTACAGAAGGGCTGAAAATCACCCAGTTACATATGACCTGCTCTCTGATCCAGGTCCTACAGCTCAGTATACCGCCATATTTTATAAGTGCCTACTATGTTCCAGACATGGTGGGCAGGCAGTGATCGGGGACAGTAAGATGAGGAGATGGTGTCAGTTTCTGAGAACTCACAGCCAGGGAAGGAAACAGTTACAAAACAGTTGGGCAAATGCAAGGACAGACACTTGATTCCTTAGCCAGTGTTTTCTCCACTGTCCACTGGGTGCTCCCCATTTGGAAAGGACAGTAATATTTACTTCCTGCAAATAAACTTATAGTGAAGCCTGATGAGAAAATGAGTGTGGAAAATGATCAGGTTCACCCCCCAAAGGCATTATGTAAGGTACTGCCATACCCTGACACTGACTCCAAGGATTCGACAATGTTTTAGATACCAGTTCAACAAAGAGGCCAGCAAAAGAACGGATGGGCATAAATCCAAGTAAAACCTCAGGGCTGAGAGGAAGTGGAGGAAACAGCTGGGATGTGGAGGGTAGTGGTGTTGGGTCAAGTGAGATGGTCCCAGGGCGCAGAGGATGCAGGGCAGGCAGAGGGGTGGAAGAAGATGGAACAGAGAGGGCGAACTTGGGATACTAACGACGAGGAGCGAGCAGAGAGGAATGGGATTCCGTGGGACAGGACCTGGCGGCCGGGAGCCTCAGGCCATGGCCCGGCGGGTCCAGCTGGCGCGGCGGAGCCGGGAACTGAAGGAGGCACTGGGCTTGGGGGAAGGAAGCAGCGGGCGCTGAGGCTGACTGCTTTCCCGGAGAGTCGTTCGCACCCGCAGGGAGGGTCAGGCAAGCGCCGGGCTCCTCCAGCTGCAGCATCACGCCCGCCCCGCCTCCCCGGAGCCCACCACCAGCCCGCGTCCGAGCCGCGGCGCGGACTCCGGGGGCGCTGTCACCTCCTCACCTAGGGTTGAAATCCTGGAAGAGGCCCCTCAGGTTCATGGCGGAGAACTTCACCGCTGCGTCCTCCTCCCCCCGCCCCCCGCGCCGCGCAGCCTGCGTGTCACAGCCAGTTCATGGCGCCAGAGCAAGCCGCGTCTCAGCCGCCGCCGCCGCCACCCAGAGAAACCTGAGCCACCGCCCCCCGCCTCTCCTTCTAGGCTTCCGTACAGCAGCCGCGCATGCGTCCTGAGCCCCGCCCCGAGATCGCCGCTCCCGGGGGCCCCCAGCTCTTATTCCCCACGCGGCGGGCCGAGGAGACAGTGCAGGGGGTCTGAGACTAGGAGACCTTTGGGACGCTGGGGAAAGAGGCGAAGAGCCGCGTGGAGACTCTCACTGGATGAGGGCCTACAGGGAGGGAGCGCGCCGCCCAAGAGTCCGGCAGTGGGGTCTTCGCAGACACCCGTCACCTTGGCCCACTCTGACTTCTAGAGGTTTTCTCCGATGACGACTGAGCCTGGGGAGGGTCGGAGCAAGGATTGAGACGTTGCATTTTGGAGATCTAATCCCAAGCTTCACTTGTCAGTGACTCCAAAGTTTGCTTCTTAACATCCCCCCAAGTCCCAGTCCAGCACGTCCAGATGTGCTGGCCGTTCTAAACTTAGGTTACCTTGCACCAAAGTCTTTTCCCCTCCCGGCACCTTCCTATTATGGCTTCCCAGTCTCCGTTAGCTGCAAGCATATTCACAGGGAATGTCTAAACTGAAGATGTAGAAGTCATACTCACTCTTCTAACCTAGTTCAGAGACTCCTTGGCTCCTGCCTAGGCTTTGTTATTACCTCCCACCTGACCGCTTTCTCCAATCCAGGCCATCTTATTTTTAAGTGTCAAGTTCACCTTCCTTGGGCAAGTCAACATCTTTGAGCCTCAGTTTTTCTCCTCAGCAACACGTAGATGGTAAAACCTATTTTCCAAACGTGTTGGCAAGATTTGATAAGAGTGTATATAACACACTGCCTGGAACAAGCTAGGAGCTCAAAGAATGCTGTTGCTCTCTGGCACTCCTTTGAATGCTGACCTCATGAAGGATTCTGTTTTCTTTTGGAATCCATATGCAAGACAAGCTCATTGCAGGTTAGCTAGTTTACCATCTTCACTTCTGGCACATTTAAGAGTCTTTCATGAGCACAGCAATGCCTTAAACATTAGTCTGGTATCATTATGGTTAATAGTCATACTTTGTTGCAATAGTAGAGTTTCACGAATGACAATTTTATACTGGTTAGCCCCAAGAGTAGCTTGAGAGGATCACAACTGTAATAGTCATAGTTTGCCATGATGTATCACTTTTCTTGTGAAAAAAGGGGCAATTAGGCTTCCCAACACACACCAGTAAATGGATATTATTATCTGATCTGGTTTTAAGGATGTGTAACCTAAATCACATTTTCATCTGCTGAAGTACTGGACTCTGTCCCAACACTTTAGTTCAGCATCTCTGCCCATCCTCCTGGTGAAGTCCAAAGTCTAACCTGACAAGGTTCCAATGAACATCCAAATACAGAAGAGGAGATAAGTCACAGAGAAGCTTGTATAACATGCCCTGAGCCACCCACCTAGGAAGGGTGGAGAAGCAGAGATGCAATTCAGAATCTAACCGAACCCACAGCCCACACTGTCCTAGAAAGAGGTACTTGCCAGTGGCCAGGCTGGCCAGCAAGTGGCCTTGCTCTGAACAGGCATCAAGAGGGAGATGCCTTGTCAGTTCAGACACTTGATGAACAAGCACCCTTGCCCTTGCAAGAGCTTCATAGACAGAGGCCAGACAGGCTGTTTGGAGTCTACAGTCTTAAGAGCAGATGCTACGTTGATGAGGTCCCAGGGAGTTTCTGAGCTGAACTGTATTCAACTGTAGAAGTTCCCTGAGAAATTACCAGGCTGTGGGAACTAATTAGCCTAGGTATCAGGACACTAATAAAAAAACTAGTTGTCAATGTATTATTTTGCCCTAACAAGACAAATTACCAAGGGGAGCATACCTATCCATGAGAACATATGGGAAGACTCACACTATGTGCCAAGGCCTCATATCCCAAGCGTTCAAGAAGTGGCTTACCTGGACTGCCTCAGCTACCCTGGAGGTGCAGTTCTGTACTATAGAGCTGCTATCATGGGATCAAAAGCCAGAAACTATAGATGTCCATCCGGTCCTCTCTCCAGCACAAAGGACTCCACAGACCACCCTGCATAGAGGTCTAAAACTTCACTGACTCTGTGTAAACAAACCCGTGAGTGACCTTGCCATTGAGGGAAGACCCTGAGTCATATGCAGCATAACGATTCCCATCCTCTCCCCTACCAATTTTTGATTTTCACTTTATTTTTTCCTTGCCACCAAATTCTAAGGTTCTCTTACTAGAGACTCCCAACATTCTTCACCCAAAAGCAAGAAATGGCTCTGGATCGAAAAGCATGACCCCAAATGGAGGATATTTACATGTCTGTGGGTTAGAGACATGTTACAGCATTCTAGAAGCATTAATGTATATCTGGTTTAAAGACTACATTGGATTTGTGCTACTTCTGATAAATTGGTGTCTTGTTCAATTCAATATTCACGTTGGCCCAGTGTAGTAGCAAGGAGGGCAGACTTCTGAAGAGCAGGATCCTGGTGGAGAGAATCCTGATGTATTTAAATACTTTGATGGGCAGACCTGGGACAGGGGAAGGAAAGTGGCTATGGCTCAACTCTCCACAAGTGTGTGTGGCTAGGTGCATGGGGTAGACAGGAAGGACCATGCTTGTCAGAGGTCACCAACCAGCTGCCCACACAATTACCTTTTCTTCTTGTCCCTGTCCTGCTCTCATTCCTAGGTCTTCACTCATTGCTTATCTCTCTGCCTTTCTGCTTCCACACTGGCTTTCTGGTAAAATCCTCTGGGGCTCCTCGCCCTATCTAATCAGATGACTTCTTCTACCTGCCTTCCCTTAGTCCATACTTTCATCTGGGGAACCCCATAACCTTCATTATTTCAGTTGACTTCATCCAACATGTGTTCAAGAGCATCTGCTCTGTGCCAGGCACTGTGGGACACATTGGGAACACAGATGTGAATAACCAAAACATAACATTGTGCATGACAAGCTTCTAGGATGTGGGAACCCCTGAGCTGACTCTGAAAGTATCAGTAAGATTTCAGGCTTAGAAGAGAGGAAAGGAGGTTCCAGAAAGAGGGAACAACACTTGGAAAGGCACAGAAGGTGTGGGAATCAGGTTCGTAGTGTAGTTTAGGCCAGGCATTTCCGGTGGGCTTGTTGACCAGAGTTCCAGTTCCTCAAATCCCTCAAGGCTAGCAATAGCCTGGTGGTCTACAGGGGGTGTCAGGCACCTGGCGGGCTCAGGGCTAGGATTCCGGTGGTCTTGTTGACCATGATCCAAGATCCTGTTCCCACCTTTTTCCTGGGCCCTTTTGTTACCTGGTGGCTGAGAACAGAATGCCTAGCGACTAAAGATCACTATCCCTGGAGTCCTCCCCAGGCATAAATAGAAATCACTGAAGTGAGATAGGAAAGTTTATCCCCAATTTGTAAAGTTTAAGTTGTAATCATGTGGGGTGCCTGCATGATTTTCTCTTCCTTTGTTTCCTTTCTTGTGATTGTTAATGGTAATTGACTTTATGCATTATACTATCGATTAGATTTATGATTTTTTGATTGAATAAAGAGAGCTATGGGAGAATGGCCCAGTGCTGCACTTGCTGGCTGCACTTGAGATGCTGCAGGCTTAGTGAACACCTCTCACAGGCTCCTATCAGTTATGTCACCTAAGATAACTGAGTCTGAATTTTTTCTCACATCAACTGCTCTCAGTGCAGATCCCAGCAAAGGTTGTGGGGACCCAGGCCCCCACAAGAAGAGAGTAAGTGGAAGAAGGTAGACTGCAAAATGAGGACCAAAGACCCCATTCTTGGCAAGGGAAAACAACCCTGGAAAAAAAGGAATAAAAAAGTAAGCTAAGCCAGGCGGAACAAAGGGAAGTCAGCTAGTTTACCTTTAAACCAGCCACTGCTAAATTTCTTATCTGAGCAAGTTTCCTGCTTTTCCGAGAAGCCTGGCCTGTTGGGGGGATACAGCTTACTAACACCCCTGTTGGGTCTGTAAACACTCTGAAGGAACAACGGCCACAGAGGGAGCCGTGTGCAAGGCCTACCAAGAAACATTGAGTACGACTTCCCCTGCCCAGTTAACAGGCAAAGCAAATATCCATTGTGGAGATTTGTATTTTGCAGGGGCAGAGATCAAGGGAACAGCTTGAGGCCTGAAATATGGGTAGGAGGGCTTATATCCCTTATTGCAGAAGAAGACCCTCTGTGGCAGTGATGAGAAGAAATTTCCTCTCTCCCACCAATTCTTCAGAGGAGATTGAAGCCAGTGGTGTTTATTCCACAGTGAACTAACGGGGATTAACACTCCCTAGGAATCTGTGTGTGTGTGACCACAGACAGGACCACACACAAGACTCAGGTTCTGGATTTCTCAAGACTACTCAGACCCTTAAGGTTAATGATTATAGAAACAACAGGAACTGAGATGCTCACTCAGAGAAAATGCTGGTGTCTTTGCTCCCTTCCTCAGCTTACCCTCTGGGCTAATGAGCAAATAGCCTTCAATAAAAGCTGTGTGGAACGAACACATGTCAGAACTCCACAAAGGGGTAGTGCTCCCCTGTGCTCCCACCTTTGAAAATTCTATTCTGTATGTCTTGTCTCTTTTTCTCTCATCGTTTCTAACTTTGCTTTTCCCCAATTGATGTTGCCAGATCCACAGGTCTTCACAGACCCTGCCCCTGGGGCGGCACCCCAACTGTAGACCTTTTGGTTGCCTGCAGCCATGCTCAGATTCCCTTCTCTCTTAGGGGCAAAGGATGAAGCCTTTGTCCAAACTGAGCAGCACTTTGACAATGGCAGCCACATGGCCAGTGCCTGTTGGCAGAGCCCCAGGCTCTAGCTGTGGCATGATCTGCTCCCACACAGCCTGAGGAAGTTCCCTGTGGGCTCTCAGAAGTACCCTCTTTTCCAGCAGGGCCTCCTATCTGGGCTCTGAGAAATCATCATAAAATTATCTTCCCTAGACCGACCCCTGGAATAAGACAAAAGCTCAACCAAAGCTGTGCTAGATTCAATGTGCAAAATCAAGCACGTGGAGCCATTTGTGATACAGGTAGATTGTTTTGTCTCAGTTACCATTCTATACTGGGACCCTGCCATGTCCTACAATGACTTTTTTCCTCCAGCCCCATCTCCCATCCTGCTCTGCTTCACCCTGGCCTTTATAGTAATTAATGAGCTCTCCTGCATCTCTGTGCTTTGGGGACTCAGCTCAGGAGTCTCTTGGTGCTTACTGCTACTTCCCTGAATGCCTGGAGCCTGGTATACAGTAGGTGCTCCAAGAGTGATTATGAAATGAATGCTGATGGTGGACAGTCACAGGGTCCCTACAAATAAACGGTTCTCTCTTACTTCGAAGTGGGTGACCCGTGTCTACTGGAACAATGATTTATTTTTTTCTTCCTGAGTTTCTAATAGTTGGAGGCATTTTCTCCGCCACCCTTGGTATATGGGGCCGGCGCCCAACTCACTGAGCCACAGGTGTCACCCCCTAGGTTATGATTTCTTTTATCTTCAATGCTGTGGGTTTGGTCTGGATGATGGTGTAGGGTTCTTGGTTTAAGGGGAAATGGTTCCAATCTTTGACCTAGACTTGATTCTGTGGAGAGAAAGGGTGTATAGACAAAAAAGACTAACTAGAACACGGTTAACTACTTAAGTGGAGATCTTCTTTGTTTCTCTTCCTAGGGCTTCTGTTTAGTTCAGTCTTTTCCTTCTCAGAAACTTTATATAATGCTTTGGCAGTTTATATGTTTTACACAGTCTTTTACAGAAATTCTCAGGACTCTCATCTGGCTTTTGCATAACTTCAGCCACCTTGCATATGTTTGTGGCTTTCTGGCTCCCTTACACTGACAGGGACAAAGTCAAGTTTGGGTTCAGCATAAGAGAATGAAACCATTTAGCAGTTATTTACAAATATTTATAAGTACTAGGTTTCAAGGCTACAATGAGAACATTAGTATTTTTATTTACAGATTTAATATAGTTCTTAAGATAATAGTTTTAAGAGTTCCTACAGAACTGATCTAAAGTTCTGGACAATGCAAGTGAATATTCCTGAACATCATTTGAGTGTGGGACCACTTACGAGGTTATGTTACAGTTATACTATTTATTGGGAAATTTTCATTCCATTTTTCCTGAGGTATCTATATAGACATAGCAGATAATATTGAATACTGCACAAATTTTTCTAGTATAGTTAACAGGCAACCTTTGTTGAGTCTTAAGGTTTTAGAGTAAATATAACTACTATGTATAATTCTATACTCTTTGGCTAGTTTCTTAGTCCCCATTTAACAGATCAGTTTAGTAAAACAGTTATGTCTTGTTTTATGAGTTGACAGTACAGACAAGGCTGGGATTTAATACAGGTGGGCCACAGCCTCTCTCTCTCTCTCTTTTTAAAAATCATTTCTCTCGCTCCAATTTCTCTTTCCACTAAAGACAAATTACAGCAGAATCAACTCAGTTGCAAAAAGAAACCGTACCTTTAATATAATGGGTCTGATTATTTGCATAAAGTGCAGCAAGAATAATTAATATTAGCCATCTAGGCTCTTGTTCCCTTTATTCATTCATTCATTTATTTATTTTTTGAGACAGAGCCTCAAGCTGTTGCCTTGGGTAGAGTGCCATGGCATCACAGCTCATAGTAACCTCCAACTCCTGGGCTCAAGCAATTCTCCTGCCTCCATCTCCCAAGTAGCTGGGACTACAAGTGCCTGCCACAAAGCCTGGCTATTTTTTGGTTGTAGCTGTCATTGTTGTTTGGTGGACCCAGGCTGGATTCGAACCCACCAGTTCAGGTGTATATGGCTGGTGCCTTAGCTGCTTGAGCCACAGGTGCTGAGCCTCTCCTTCCCTTTAAAATTGGCTTTGCTGGAACCTTTTATAAGAAATCTCAGGTTAAGACTTGGAAGCTTTTCATGAGCCCAGGTTTCATCTGTGCCATTAGATACCAGTATGTATTGGGTAAATTTCTCTTTTCCTGAGGTCTCCAAGTACATTTTGATCCCCGGACCTGTCAGAAAGTTACCTTTCTTAATTATCACAGAAATGTTATTGATGGGTATCTGGCCAGTTTTTCCAAAGGGCTTTTTTACTGGCCTTATAAAGTCAACCTTAATTCCTTAATGCAGTCTCATAAAGAGAGCTGAAATGCTATTTCAGCCAAAGCCTTGGTAAAATAACCAGTGTCTTCATCATGTCCTGTAGAACATAACCACAACCCACACAAGATTAATTACATTTTATATTTGACAATTTTTTACACATTTTTAATAAATCAAATAAGTCTAATTTGTTTTTCTTCGGTTTCCTGTGGTCTTAATATTTCAAAAAGACCAAATTTAGAGTTGTATTTTTTTGTTTTTTAGTTGGCCCAGGCTAGGTTCAAACCCACCAGCCTCGGTGCATGTGGCCAGTGCCACAACCACTGTGCTACAGGAGCTGAGCCCCAAATTTAGAGTTTTGATTTTGGAAGTTTTGTCAAATACCAAAGGCTTAAAACATTTGTTCGAATAAGATTACAAGTCAAACGATTTTAAAGGAAATCGTCAACTGGATTACATGTAAACTCCTTTACAAATTCCTTTTGATGAGCTTCATTTAACCTACACAGACAATCTATAAACATTCTAAACTTTCTTTAACTTTTGCTCTGCCTTTCACTTTCTTACACAACCATTCTGTTTCAGGAAAAAAATTATCACACAAGATTCTTTCCTTACACAATGCCATTTCCCTTTCTGTGTAATTTCTCTTACTCTCAAAAACTTACTTCTCACAAAACAGGATCACAGTTCACTATGGAGTCACTCATTCACTCAGCCAAACTGATAATTAGAAGATTTAAAAAGTAAGAATATTTTCTTTGATAAAGACTTAGTTTCTCTAACAATTTAAATAATCAAATTATTACATTTTACAAACAAGAGACATTTTATGAGATATTAACATTGATATGGCATTTTCCCACTCAGGGATGGACAGAGAACCCCTATTTTTCAGGCTCAGGTGTGAGCTCAGACATCAGATTCCCATTTCTAGGCACAAACATGTTGCAGGCCATACCCTCTGAGTCCCAGCAAGGTCATGAACAAAGCAATCCCAAAGTAAGGGATGGACCTAAGTAAGGGATGGACATGCTGTTAGGCCTCATGGAATTCCGAGGTTTAAAATAAAAAATACAAGCTCACAGTTGAATCTAGCAAAGTTAGAAATATTGTAGAGGTGGTAGTTTTATAATCTATGAAGACTTGAACTTTAATAACAGGGTTAAAATTAATTTTATCTTAAAGGATACCACAATTACCCGAACAACAAGGCATGCGAGTTATTTCTGTTCACATGAAGTTCTCAATCTCTCTGACGACATAGTTACTGCATAGTCTCTTGTACCCTTTCTTAAAATACTAAAAGCACAGTTCCCAATGGGGTGGGCTTTACCATGTGTTTCTCATTTTTTTTTTCTCAAATTACAAACATGTTACAGATGAGATAAAAGCAGGGCCATAGATATGGTAAAAACAGGAATACGGTATAAACAGGAATCTGGACAAGGGCCATTCATATCATCCTTTAGCCTTGTGAAGGGAGGGAGTCAGGGCCCTGTGTTTTGTCTAAAAGATTTTCTGGGGGATCAGGGACAGGTAATTGAGGACAGAGAGGAGTATAAGTTCCAAGGGTGTTTAAGGTGGAGACAGATCTTAAATTTTCCTCTAATTCATATTTCTGCTTGTTAGGTCTGTTTTGGGGGGGGGGTTTAAGGCTAGTCATAGCGCTTACGCTTTTCTTTCAATTTGATTTTTCCATAAATATAAATAAGGCAATTGCTTAAGATGAGAGCTAAAATTTTCTTTAGATTAAGGACTCTTTCTAGTTTAAAGAATCTTTCTGTGGCCACTTAATTATAATGGTATATTTGGTCTAAAAGCGACTCAATTCATTGCCTTTTTATAAGGCCCAATGCCTCTTCATACAAAAGGTCATTTCCAAGATTCCTAAAATTTCACTCTCAGAAATAGACTTATGTTAGAATAGACAATAATAAAAGCCTCACTCCTCAGAGCTTGACATGTTCGGTACACAGAGCGTGCTGGTTAGAATCTTGTTGGACTCCCGGTCTTCCCAGATGGGCCACCTGACGTGTTTCTGACAAAACACGCTCTCTGGATGGTGGAGACTGAGGAGAGCACTCCTACTCAATGACAAAGTCAAGCTCAGAGACATAGAACAGGACAAGAGGGAAACCTCATACAGTTTTTGTTTCAGGGACCTGCAACAAAGTTTGTCTTAAGAGACACCGGACAAGCAGGAACCATCTAACTGCTTGTATGTGGGGCTGATCTGAATGTCGGGCTGTGGGGGTGGCTAGGCCCAAGTTCCACCCTATGGTAACCCTCTTTAGACAAAATGACACAGAAAGACAAGTGAAAAAACAAAGAAACAAGCAATAACAACAATAACAATAAAAGTTATTTCTGAGAGGAGATGACATCAAACAATATGAATATTCAAACACCACAAAGTACCTAAAAATACACCAATACTAGAGTCGCTTACAAGACTAGTCATCAACAAAAAATATTTCTCTTATTAGTCTTAAACACAGAAAGAACAAAGATCTTTTACCATCTGCTCAACCAGAGCCCACAGAGAGGAAGGCTGGGAGTCCAACTGGTAAGTAAAGTATTTCACCACATACCGGCTGGTGTCAGGGTCCCAATCCTCCTGCTGCAGCTTTCAGGACAAGAGACTGGTTTGGGGGACCCTGTTCATGACGCCAAACTTAAGGGGAATCTCAGGGAAACTTGACCTTTTCCCCTAGGTTGGTTTGCTGAAAAGAACAACTCAGTTATAGCAGATTAATAAGAGAAGGGTTTATTTCCAAATACCATGCACATGGGGGGATCCACAAGAATAATTTCCCAAGGTTTCAGTGATAGTCAGTGGCTTTTAACAATGCCTTTTAGAAGGGAGGGGGGAGAGAAACTGGTGACTATATGTGTAGCAAGTGGTGGCTAAGGGGGGATGGGTAGATGGAGGGAAAGAGATTGATTAATAAATTAACCTGAGAGACAGGTCTTGATCTTCAACTGACCTTAGGGCCGGGTCTATTAGCATGTGATAAGGAGTCCAGAAGCACCTTTTCTGATTCTAAATCAGGTTACCCAGGTTTTATAGAGGAGAGACCAGTGCTTTCTAATCAAAAATGGCCTTTTCATTGAAAATATTCTTTATACCAAGGAATCATATTTTGGGGTAAAATTTCCTTATCTCCTTCACTCAGAACAGTGTAAAAGTTAATATCCAATACCATGTTTCACAGGCAGGAAAGTCTGCTAACATTTACAGAATATCAAGTACTCTACTCTTGAGCATAAAAGATGGCTGAGAATCAACATTTATGATTAGTTTTTGGTAAAAATACTAATTTAATCTTGATTTTTTTGGCCAACATTTTAATCTTATTTTTTTCGTCAAATTTTATTCCATTTCCAAGTTTCAAATCAAAACAAAAGAAAAACCCAATGAAGTTACCCAACTGGCAAGAAGTCCCATATTCCAATGTAATTATAACCCCACAATTAGAATTACTTACTACACGTAATTATATATAAGTACCTCCTTGTTTTATTAAATAAGCACTGGTCAGCTATATAAAAGAATAATCTGTAAGAATGGTACTTGGAGCTTGGAGCCTGTAGCTCAGCAGCTAGGGCACTGGCCTCATACACTGGGGCTGGAGGGTTTGAACCCAGCCCCAGAGGGCCAAACAACAATGACAACAACAAATAGCCAGGCGTTGTGGCGGGCGCCTGTAGTCCCAGCTAGTCGGGAAGCTGAGGCAAGAGAATCGCTTAAGCCCAAGAGTAGGAGGTTGCTGTGAGCTATGACGTCACAGCACTCTACCCAGGAAGACATAGTGAGACTCTGTCTCAAAAACAAAAACAAATGGTACTTGGCACCCTGTTACCTTAATGATTCTGGAATAAACAGAAACATTTAGAAAACAGCAGTCTTAAGCACTTTTAAAATTGTAATTTGAGTTACCAGAAGCATTGATAGATTCTAGGGAGTCTAGTCCCAGGCAAAATATTTGATTTTAAAAATCCCTAATCCACGCAGTAATGGAATAATACAACACTTGCCTTTTACACCATATGGAAACACTTTCAGACAGACCAAAGGTAGAAGAAAACCTTTCCAGTCAAAGGGTACAGAGAGGCCTCTTGGTCCCGGTGCCCTTGTTGGCCAGTTCGGGGAAGAAAGTTGGGCAGTAGGAGGGGCCGCAGACAGGGAGGATGAGAAAGACAAAAGGGCCGGGCAGTGACCCATGCTGTAGGTTGTGTGATAGCAGTGGCTCTCCCCTGCATGGACGATGGACAGCCAGGGCAGGAAGGTGGTGGTGTTCATACCAGATTTTCAAGGGAAGGGAAAAAGAAAACTGCATGAGTTAGTGTACATGTGAATAGTAAGATACATATAATATGGAAGCAAGGGAAGGTGTGTCTTAGATGTTCAGCAATACTAACTCTTTTTTATTGACTACCTCCATTGCGCCATTTTGTATAATCATTGTTATGGCTTGAATTATACCCTCTGAGAAGACATGTTGAAATCCTAACCTCTAGTCTATGGCCATACCACCCTGAATGCTCCTGATCCCATCTGAAATCCTAACCTCTGACATCTGTGAAGATGACCTTATTTAGTAATAGGGACTCTTCAGATGCAATCAAGTTAAAATGAGGTCATTAAAGTGGGCCCTTAATCCAATATGACTGATGTCCTTATAAAAAAAAGAGAAAATATGGCACGGAAGCAGAGAGAAGACAGCCATTAAAAATAAAGGCAGAGATTGTAGTGAGGCTGTCATAAACCAAGAAACACCTATAGCAGCCAGAATAGGCAAGGAACAATCTTCCCCCAGAGTGTTCAGAGAAAGCACAGTCCTGCCAACACTTTTTTGTTATTTCAAACTTTGAAAATGATCTTTTGAGTAAAATACATTTCAAATAACCATGTGGAAGTCTGCTCTGCAGTTCCATGCTACAGTAGGAGGATTTGGAATGTCACTCCAGCACTCCCCACAGACATGAACCTGGGAGGTCCAGAGCAGGCATGGTGGGGGACCTTTTCCTTGGCATGAAGATGTTGACCTGGAGGACTCTCCCTTGAAGCGCTTTAGGGTGTAGGGTTGGCTATAGAGAGGGTGGGCCTAGAGGATGTCCTGAAAGCTTCCCCCAGGTCCATCTCCCATAGTGTATTGACCCTGGCTCCACTTCAGCAGCCCTAACTGTTGTTCCAATTTGGGCTAGAACAAGTTATAAGATGTCTGCACAGTTCCAAAATGTGAGATGAACAATCCATGATAACAGATATTCATGGGAAAAAGAAAAACTGCCCCAATCAATGCTGTGTGCATGGTAAGACAAATATTGGTTCAGAAACATTGAAACAAATAAATGGAGACATTTAAAACAAAGGTACATGGATAGAAAGGGTCAATATTGTCAAGATGTCAGTTGTTACCGACTTGATCTACAGATTCAACAAAATCAAAATCAAAATCCCAGCATTTTACTATGTAGATATCAATAAATTGATTCTAAAGCTTATATACAGAGAGAAAAGAGCCAGAATAGCCAACACAGTAATGAAGAAGAACCAAGCCAGAGGACTGACACTGAAACATAACTTCAAGTCTCACTGTCAAGCTGCAGTTATCAAAACCATGTAGTACTTACAGAGAAGGGACAGAGCAACAGAAGAGTAGAGAGAGCCCAGAAGTGGACCCACACAAATATACTCAATTAATCTTTGACAAAAAGGCAAAGGAAATCAATGGACAAAAGATAGTCTTTTCAACAAGTGGTGCTGGAACAGCTGCACATTCACAGGAAAAAGTGTATAGACATACAAAATCAGAAAGTTTTAACAAATTTTACACAAGATTAACGAAAGTATACACTATTAATCCCCTTTCTCAAAAATTAACTCAAGATAGATCATAGGCCTAAGCATAAAAATAAAAATTATAAATTTCTCCAAAGATTACATAGGAGAACATCTAGGTCACATTGGGTTTGGTGATGTCTTTTTATATACAACACCAAAGGCATGATCCACAAAAGGAAAAAAATTGTTTAAGATGGACTTCATTCAAATTATATATATATAAAGAAAACTTGTGCTTGGTGAAAGGCACTATTAAGAGAATAAAAAGGAAAGCATCAGACTAGAAGAAAATACTAGCACAACATGTATGTGATAAAATATTGTTATCCAAAATATACAAAAAATCTCTTAAAATTCAACAGTAAGAAAATAAACAACCCAATTTTAAAGATGAACAAAAGATCTGAACACACCTCACCAAAGAAATTATACAGATGGCCTCAAGAGTATGACAAAATGTTCAACATCACATGTCATTAGGGAATTGCAAATTAAAATGGCAATGTGATACCAAAACTAAACTGCAAGAACAGCTAAGTTTAAAACAGTGACAATATAGAATTGTGGTGAGATCTGGGCCAGTTTTGATGTTCCTACAACCCTGAGCCCTTGATTCCTTTTTGTGTCCTGGGTGCAGCTGCTGTGGAGAATGGCTAGCCACAAGCTGCATCAACCTCTTTTAAATTTAGATAGGTGAATTTTTAAGAAAGAAGTTTTATATATTTGGGGCAATATTTCACCTTAAGAGATTTTAAAAAACTTTTCATACTTATCTCTTTAGAATTTTGTCAGCTATTTTCTTAAAAGTGTATTTTGTCCTATAAACATCCTCTGTTGCTACATTAGAATTTCTTTTTTTTTGAGCCAGAGTCTCACTATGTTGCCCTGGGTAGAGTGCTATGGCATCACAGCTCACAGCAACCTCCAACTCTTGGGCTTACGCAATTCTCTTGCCTCAGCCTCCCAAGTAGCTGGGACTACAGGTGTACAATACCATGCTTGGCTATTCTTTTTCTTTTTTTTACATGTATGCAAAAGATCAAAGTTTATTAGAGAACAGTAAACTCCAGAGAATGAACACATCTTTCAAGTGGAGAAGACTCTGGGTTTAGTAAGATCCTTTCCTTTTATATAGATTTTCCAATTCTATGTTAAGTGTTATGGGGGGTAAATAGTCATGATTTTTCCTGGGAAGGGAGGAAACTTCCAGAAAGGAGAGTCTTCTCATTTTCTATCCCTGTAAGGCAATTTCCAGAATTTATCACTGTATTTGTGAAGGGTGATACAACTGGTGTAAATTGTACTACGTTAATGAAACTAGGTCACTTGAGCTTACAGTCACATTACTTGAACCCATGCATCAAACATTCTTTTTTGTGGCCTTGGCCATATCTCCACATTGTGACCGTTCTACCTCTGAGACTTATTTTTGTAGAGCAAACATCAGTTCACTTTTTGGAAGCCTTCTTGAAATGCCAGCTTGTCTTTCATGGAAGCCCCCCTGCTCATTTTGTTCCTCCTACGATGGACACTGATACTAGGAGAGGCTGAGTCCCTCCTCAGCCCTACCTAACAGGACAAACACAACTTTAAGGCTTTGAGACATGATTGACATTTGTAGAGTATTTCGTTCATATGAATTGTGATTAGAACAGCATGAGAAATAGTTAAAGACATTGTCACATTCTTCACATATATACAGTTTCTCTGTGTATTCTGTTATGTACTGAAATGTGTGAAATGTACTGAATCCTGGTTATAGGATTCAAAACTTTCTTCACATTTGTCAGGGATTTATTTCTCTGTTATAAATTTTTCATTTATACAATGGTTTAGCACAAGTTAAACATTTGTCATGTTCTTCACATTTATAGAGTTTCTCTTCAACATGAATTCTATTGTGTATAGAGAACTGTGACTACTGGCATCAGGCTTTGCCACTTCTTCATATTGTTACATTAATTCTCTGGGATGATTTCTCTTATGTTTCCTAAGGGCTGAAGACCAGTAAAAACTTTTGCCTTATTATTCACATCTGTGGGATTTCTCTCCAATGTGAATTTTGTTATGTGTTGTAAGGTTTGAGTTCCAGTTACAGGAATTGCTGCACTGTTCACAGTTGTGGGATTTAGTAGTGTGAATTCTCTTATGTTTCACAAGTTAACCAGCACCAGTTAAAGGTACTAAAATATTCTTCATATTTCGAGGATATCTCTCCAGTATGATTTGTTTTTTGTACAAGGAGGTTCGAACCTGAGATAAAGAGTTTGACTCACTGATCTTATTTAGAAGGTTTCTCTCCAGAATGAATTCTTTTAGGTACAGGAAGGCCTGAGTATTGGTTAAAGGCTTTGCCACATTCTTTGCATTTTGTAGGGTTGGTCTCAAGAATGAATTACTTTATGTACAGAAAAGTTTGAGTACTAGTGAAAGGATATGCCACATTGTTGACATTTGTAGGGTTTCTCCGAAGAATGAAATCTTTGATGTTCACAAAGGCAGGAGTACTAGTGAAAGGCATTGCCACACTCATAACATTTCTAGGCTTTCTCTCCAGAATTAATTCTTTGATGTCTAGAAAGGTGTGAGTACTGGTTAAAGGCTTTGCCACATTGTTGACATTTGTGGGGTTTCTCTCCAGAATGAATGAATTCTTTGATGTCTAGAAAGGTGTGAGTACTGGTTAAAGGCTTTCACATTGTTGACATATGTAGGGTTTCTCTCTCCAGAATGAATTCTTTGATGATTAGTAACGGATGAACTATCATTAAAGGCTTTGACACATTGAATTCTCTGATGTTTAGTAAGGCTTGAACCAAGACAAAAGGCTTTGCCATATTGTTGACATTTGTAGGGTTTCTCCCCAGAATGAATTCTTTGATGATCAGAAAGTTTTGAGGACTGAAAAAAAAGAAAGAAAGAAAGAAAGAAAGAAAGAAAGAAAGAAAGAAAGAAAGAAAGAAAGAAAGAAAGAAAGAAAGTTAGTTAGTTTTGAGGACTGGTAGAAGGCATTGCCACATTGTTGACATTTGTAGGGTTTCTCTCCAGAATGAATTCGTTTATGTCCAGAAAGGTGGGAATACTGCTTGGTAAGTTTGTCACAGTCTTCATAGTTGTAGGGTTTTCCTCAACTGTGTAACCATATTCTCATGGTTACAATATTTGGATCTGTGGGTAAGACATTTGCTATCATTTTCACACTTGTAGAGTTTCTCTCCATTATGACGTCTCTTATGCTTACACAGGCTTGAGTAAGATTTGAAGACTTTACTACGTTTGTACTGTTTTTCTCCAATATGAATTATCTTATGTTTAGTAACACGTGAGCATGGGTTAGAGGCTTTCTCATACTTTATACAGTGAAATGTTTTCCCTACAGTATATACCATCTTATGTCTACTTAGATTTGACAATTGTGTGAAGATTTTCAAACATTTACTATGTTGGAAGATTTTGGTAGGGGTAGCCATTAAACAGTGGTTAAGTCCACTGTCACATACCTTCTGCTGCTTACACTCAGACACACTTGCCTAGTCTTTTGTTAAGTTTAAGTTGTCAGGGGCACAGCTTCAAAATCTTCTCAGGATTATCACTGGGAATAAAATATTTGTGTCCAAATATTGCACGTGTTTTTGGTCAGGATGGTTACATATAGCTGGGTGCTTAACTACTGTCTGGTGTGTCTTCACCTTCCAGGGTTCTTTGTTTTGCTCCAGGCAGGTGATGAGGTCTAGCTTAGAGACAGCAAGACCCAGGAAGACTAGGTTTCTGTAGTTCTCGAACATGACATCCTCATACAAAGTCTACTGAGCAGGCTCCAGACAGGCCCATTCTTCCATGGAGAATTCTATAGACACATACGTGAATGTCAACAGTCCCATTTCCCAGCTTCTGGGAGGTCCCAGTGTCGTCCCTACAGAACTCCAAGTACCTGAAGCTCACAGGGTGACGGTGGCTATTGCAGAGACATCTGGATTATCTGGGACTTACAAGAGTTGAAGAGGGGATCCCATGTTAGCGCTGGGCAAGAACATGCCCAGCTATTCTTTATGTTGTGGTTGTTATTGTTGTTTTAGCTGGCCTGGGTCGGGTTTGAACCTGCCAGTCTCACTGTATGTGGCTGGCGCTGTAACCACTGTGCTATGAGTGCTGAGCCTAGAAATTTTTACAGTTAAAATTGCAGTTTGGTTTATTTCACTATTTTAAGGTTTAAATAAGGGATTTTTTTTCACAGTAAGCCTCACTACACTTTGAGTCAACAGGGTAAATGTATCATGAGTTTTTACTTTTAATATGTGCAAGCTTTACTCAATTATGTTGTGTGTTACAGTTATGGATTATTAAAATCAAGACCTGTGTACAGCCAGTACTCCTATTATTTTGTCACGAGAAGATCTACTGTGTGAGTCATGTCTTCCTAGACTTAGTATATGTTATGGAGGGTATTATTTATATTGAAATGTTATTGAAGGCAATGTCTATCTAGAAATCACAGGCATCAGTTCCTCTTCAGAGACTCCAAGATCCTTCAGGTAGTATCTCTGACAGGTGGTATTCAGGAATCACTCCCGGGGCACTTGCTGTGGGTGAGGATTGAGCTCAGTTGCAGAGTGTGCATGGTGGCTGTCATGTGCTAGGCGCATGAGTGTTTGGAAAGGGCTGTTGGATTAGAAGTGTCCCTGGTTCTCTGTTAAATTGATGCTGTAATAAAAGTTTAAGGCTAAATTTAAGTCTATGATGAAATAAATCTGAATCCATGTAATTTATAGCCTCTTGATGTTGAAAGTCATTGACTACAATGGCACAGGAAGTGAGCCAGGGGTGCCTGTACCTGTCACACCCTCATTCCTATTCACAGGTCAGGTTCCTTCCCCACCCCACCCCACCACACATGTATTTCCTGTTTCCCATACTCTGTTTTTATCTTTCCCTCTCTCCCTCCCTCCCTCCCTCCCTCCCTTCCTTCTTTCTTTCTTTCTTTCTGTCTCGTAGAGCTCTGTAGAGCACTGTGGCATCACAGCACACAGCAACCTCCACCTGCTGGGCTTAGGCAATTCTCTTGCCTCAG
>CAUYTI010006390.1:0-16041 GCA_963575145.1 Galago senegalensis | reverse complement strand
TGTCGGGTTCGAATCCCCTGGGCCCGCCAAACAACAATGATGGCTGCAACCAAAAAATGGCCAGGCATTGTGGCGGGCGCCTGTAGTCCCAGCTACTTGGGAGGCTGAGGCAGGAGACTCGCTTAAGCCCAGGAGTTGGAGATTGCTGTGAGTGTGATGCCATGGCACTCTACCCAGGGGGATAGCTTGAGGCTCCGTCTCAAAAAAAAAAAAAAAAAAAAGATGCTTCTTTGTTGTAATTACGCAGGAAAACCAAGAAATGGTATAGGCTTTATGAAAATAATTGATCCTTTTTTACAAATATGCTTTCAATGTACCTGGTGTAAAGATCTACACATGAAAGAGGGTTCTTGAACCCCACCTTCACACAACAGGCCCCAGATTTATTTCCTAAGAATGTGAATATCATTAGTTGAGCACCTACATACTATTTCTACCAAGCCTTGACACTCAGGACACCTTCTCAGAACTGGACCTCATTTCTAAATCTCACATCTGAAAGAAAAATTCATTTTGGTCCACAGTGCAAATTTGAACAAGAACGTCTAAGTCCTTTTTTCATGAGTGGGCCATGAAGATGCTGAGGCCCATATTAAAGAGACGGGTCAGCTCGCAGGCTGGGATGGAAGGTGAGGTTTAGCTAGAACTTGATTCCTAGATTTGGGATACGTTAGACAATTACAATTTCAGGAAACATTTTGGGAACCAAATCACCTCTTGATACCAAACAGGCACAGGGAAAATTCCATCTGCCCACTGCTTGCTCCTACACACTCCGTCATGTCCACCCCACACAGATTTCAGTAAAGAAGGGAGTGTCAAGTCTCCAAGGCCAATTAAAAATTTCAACTCCAACAACAGAAAGTAATTTTAAAATCCTTAGTCTGAACAAGCTACTACTGGTGCATAAACATTTTAGGTTTAAGATGGTCAGCACAAAATATCCCAAATTATTTAGAACCAGTCCTAAAATGATTCTCCCTGTTCTGTAAAAATAGTGAATATTTTAAAGACTCAAATGTTTACCTAAATTTTAGCACTGTGTAGGCATAATATTTTACAACTGTTAGACTTTGCAGATATGATATAACAACAGTCCTCTGAGCTGTTCCCAAGGAGTAGTAAGCTAATACTCTGTTCCTATCCTGTCAAAAACTACTCAAAACAGTAAAATAGGAAAGGCTATTTCTCCAAACTGGAAGCTTTAGAAGACAATAGAATAGTGAGTCTTGGCCTAATTTTGTTAGGAAAAAAAAATTAATCACAAATGATTCAAAGGTAAGTGTAAGAAAACAAAACGACCAGGCGGTACCTGTGGCTCAGTGAGTAGGGCACCGGACCCATGAGGGTGAGGGTGGCAGGTTCAAACTCAGCCCCAGCCCAACTGCAACAACAACAAAAAAAGTAGCCGGGCATTGTGGCGGGCGCCTGTAGTCCCAGCTACTCAGGAGGCTGAGGCAAGAGAATCGCTTAAACCCAGGAGTTGGAGGTTGCTGTGAGCTGTGAGATTTATATGAGTTTGTTTTTCCTCCTGGAAACCATATAAAATTAATGCTACTATCCTGAGAAAGTATAGGCTTATTTCTCAGAGATGTAAAAATCCTGAATCATAGTCTAAAGAAACAAATATTCAGTATTGCAGACTTAGACCATATCAGGAACATGAGGGTTGTAATGAGACCCACACAAAAACAAAGTTAGTTATATGACACATCACATTAATAAATCAAAGTCACAGCAGCAATAAATGCTAAGAATGGCAAGTGAGAAATAGTAACATTTTTTATCAGAGGACTGCTCCTCCATTCAAACAGGTGAAATCCTGCCTGACAAAAGAGCCCCTGATTTAAAGGGGGGGGGGCTGAGTAGAAAGGGAGGTGTGGCTTTGGGTTCCGTGCACCTGTAATAGTGTCACCCTCAGTCACGGACTAGTTAGCCAGACACTCAGGCTCCTCACATGGAAAACGGGACTAATCTCCCAATTCCTTATGAGGCTGTTAAAAATCATTCTTATTTAATAATTAAATCATAACAGATTGTTAAGTAAGTTATAAAATGTAAATAATGTGTATAATATTTATAATAAAGACATACTTTTATAGGCTGGTTTTCCAAAGATGATTATACTCAATTTCCCCCTCCCTCACTGGCTTTAACACCTATCTCATGTGTAATTTGCAAATTCAATGAGAAGTTATACAAAATGGGGGAAAATGGAATTTTAGTTGTGTGTGTGTACATATATATATTCTTTTTTTTTCTTTTTTTGAGACAGAGTCTCACTATGTGGCCCTTGGTAGAGTGCCAGGGCGTCACAGCTCACAGCAACCTCAAAATCTTGGGCTCTGGCTCGGCCCCTATAGCTCAACCGGCTAAGGCGCCAGCCACGTACACCTAAGGTGGTGGGTTTGTATCCCCAGCCCGGACCCGCCAAACAACAATGATGGCTGCAACCAAAAAATAGCCGGGCGTTGTGGCGGGCGCCTGTGGTCCCAGCCACTTGGGAGGCAGAGGCAAGAGACTCGCTAGAGCCCAGGAGTTGGAGGTTGCTTTGAGCTGTAATGCCATGGCACTCTACCCAAGGGGACAGCTTGAGGCTCTGTCTCAAAAAAAAAAAAAAAAAAAAAAAGAGTTCCTTGTTCTTAAGGCTTACCTCTCTTCTGAAACAAGGGAATCAGGGCCCCAGTATTCTCAATATGCCATTATTCTCAATAATAATCAGGGCCCCAGTATTCTCAATATGCCTGAGGGATAACCTCTGTTCAAAAATGGGGGCTGGGTGGAAAAGGGAGTTCCTAACCTTGTTACCACACTTGCCTAGAATTTAACCACTGCAACATGTAGCTGAAAAGGAATGAAAAATACTGGTGATCTGAGTGAGAGCTAGGCAGAGAAGGAGCTCTGTGTTCTCTCTCATTCTTAGAGTTTTAGCATATTTTCTTTTTTTTTTTTTTTTAAGAGACAGAGTCTCACTTTATAGCCCTCGGTAGAGTGCCATGACATCACAGCTCATGGCAAACTCTATCTCCTGGGCTTAGGCGATTTTCTTGCCTCAGCCTCCCAAGTAGCTGGGACTACAGGCACCCACCACAATGCCCAGCTATTTTTTTGTTGCAATTTGGCCAGGGCTGGGTTTGAACCTGCTACCCTTGGTATATGGGGCTGGCGCCCTAGCCACTGAGCCACAGGTGCCACCTGAGTTTTAGCATATTTTCTGGAATAAATATTTTATTATTTGCTATATACCCTTAGGACAATTCTCAGAGACCTTAGATATATATATATTTTTTTCTTTTTAGTTTTCACAAGTTTACTTGTCTCACTAGGCAGTGACCCCACAGAGTTCCTCTTGCTGCCTTTCTGGAAGTGGAACTCCAAAGAAGCTTTTATCTTCCACTAGTTCCTATACCTGACCTTAGACTGACTGAGTCAAGATCTAGAGGAATGCGCTAGGAGGGTGAAAAGCAGGCATCTCTACCTTTCTAAGGCTCTTCGAGTGATTGTGATAGATAGCCCGTTTGCGGAACCATTGGCCTAGAAGTCTACATGGATTAGTTGGGCCTAGAAGTTTCCAAGTAGGCCCAAAGTACAAAGGAAAGAAACCTGAGTGTACCAAACATATATTGTGACCTTGGTACTCAGTGTCCGTTATGTCGCCTTTAATCCTTTCAGACAGGACTGACGTTCAACTGATACTTGCATGTGTTCATGCTGATTGCTCCCTACTCATGCCATAGTGGTTATTAAAGAATGTGAAATTCATCTCTGCTTGTAAGATGAGAAAAAAACTGAGCCTCAAAGGGATGAAATTATTTGCCTCCTAGGTCAATAACTAGTACAAAGAAGGGCCAAGTTTTAAACTCTGGCCTTCATTTCTTAAAAACCCTTTGGTCATGAAGTTTTCTATTCTGATATCTGCTACATGTCCCTTAAAGTCTGCTGTTCTTGGTGACCCCAAGATTCCTTCAGAAGCTACTGGACCTGTAATAAGAAAGCCATGGAGTCCTTTGAAGAATTATCTGATGCACCAGAGGAAGAGACTTCCAAGAAACCCCAAGCCTCCGGCCGTCAAGCCTCTGTGTCCTGGAGGCTCAAGGCCAAGGATATTCGAGGTACCTCGACCCAAAACTACTTTATTCAGACAAAGCAAACTGAGAACATCTTGATCCAGGTTGCCTTCTCTGTTGGGCTGGGTAGCATATGGCGTTACCCTTACCTGTGTCAACAGAATGGAGGAGGTAAGGCTGGGAACCTGGCTGGAAGGGAGGAATTTTAAGGCTGGGAACCAAGACTCCTGGGTCCTGGGGAGGAGAGAGTGGGGTTAGGCATAATAGAGTCCTGAGGGATAATGGGAAGGAGGCCAGGACTCCTGGCTGCCTGAGCACAGCCCCTGGCCCCTTCCTCAGGCAGCTTTATCCTGATACACTTCTTCATGCTGCTCTCATTCGGGATTCCCCTCTTGTACATGGAGATGATCCTAGGGCAATGGCTGCGTGTGGACAACATCGGGGTCTGGAAGAAACTTGCCCCCTGGCTAGGTGGCGTGGGCTATGCTAGCATACTGGTAAATGAGCGGTCTAGCCATGGGGCCATCCCAGCTCACCCCCTGTGCTCTCTAGGTCCCCTTTCTCTGCCCATCCTCACTCAGGCCCACCCCCAGGTGTGCATCTTGGTGAGCTGGTATAACAGCAGCATCGTGTCCTGGAGTGTGTTCTACCTGAGCAATTCCTTTCGTCACCCCTTGCCCTGGGACCATTGCCCACAGGTGAAGAACATCAATGTCACTGGTAAGGACAGGGAGAGAGAAGACCAGCAGGATCAAGGGAGGCAGGGACACCAAGGAGCAAGCCATGGGAGTGAGCACCCACAGGGAGTAAGTGGAGAATAGGGGTAATCACCAGGTAAGATGATGCCTAAGTGCCTGGGTCTCCCCAGGCCTCTCTTGCCTTCAGACTGTGCCCCATCAGTACTTCTGGTATCATACCACCCTGAGGGCCTCAAGCAACATTGAGGAAGGGATCGATGTCCTTGTCCTGAACCTCAGCATGGGCATCTTTGCAGCTTGGCTTATTCTCTTCCTAATCATGATCACAGGGATACCAACGTCAATGCCAGTAAGCCCCCCTGACCAGTGACCCCACTCCCTCTTTGCAAATCCTAAAATTCCCCAGACTCCCTGCCCCAAGGTCATCCAAATCCTTTCTGCCGACTGCTCTTCTACAGTCGCCATGACCCTTCCACTCACCCAGAGGACAATCTCAACAATCTCAGATGTGACCACCCCTCAGTGCAGGGCTTCCTGAGGACAACCCATGGACTCTCCTTTCTCTACAAATTACTGCTCTTCACCCTACATGGCTTGGAGAATGCCTCCTACTGGCCCAGCTCCTTATCTCCATATAACTGAATATGGAGACCCATGGGCACCTTTCAGATCAGATCGGTCTCAGCCCCCAGCCCTGCAGCCTTGACCTTCCTGCATTTTTTTTTTTTTGAGACAGAGCCTCAAGCTGTCCCCCCTGGGTAGAGTGCCGTGGCATTACAGCTCACAGCAACCTCCAACTCCTGGGCTCAAGCCAGTCTCTTGCCTCCGCCTCCCAAATAGCTGGGACCACAGGCGCCTGCCACAATGCCCGGCTATTTTTTTTTTTTTGGTTGCAGCCGTCATTGTTGTTTGGTGGGTCCGGGCTGGGGATTCGGACCCGCCACCTTAGGTGTACATGGCTGGCGCCTTAGCCGGTTGAGCTATAGGCGCCGAGCCGCATTTTTTTTTTTTTTGAGACAGAGTCTTAACTGTGCCTTGGGTACAGTGCTGTGGCCTCATTGCTCATAGCAACCTCTAACTCTTGAGCTCAAGTGATCCTCTTGCCTCAGCTCTCACTTGAGTAGCTGGGATGACTGGCACCCACCACCAAGCCTGGCTAGGTTTTTTTTTCCTCTTTAGTAAAGATGGGGTCTTGCTTTTGCTCAGGCTGGTCTCAAACTCCTGAGTTCAAGATATCCTCCTGCCTAAGCCTCCCAGAATGCTAGGATCACAATGTCAGCTGACCTTCCTGCATTTTGACAGTACATGTTAAACCGTAAAGGAGCTGATTATCCCAGTTCCTTTCTGGTTATCTATTTACAATATTTTATTCCAATCTACACTTTCAGTCCATCTCCTCGGCACCAGCATCATATTCCTTTTATGTGAAAAATGTATTTCGCGGTGTTTGTGAGATCACTGTGGCTAATGCCAGCTTTAGCTCCTGGTCCCTGCATCCATTTGAGCTTCAGCTTTCCCTTCACACATCCCTAGAAAGCTTTGGCTTTCCCTTAGCACATCTACTCACCATCTCATCACAGCCTCCAGTGTAAACCGCTCACCCAAACATTACTAAGGGTTTGGTCGAGGGGCACTAAGAGAGGGAGGGGCCTTTGCTTGTCTGCCCCAGATGAAAAAATTCCTCTTAATCATATCATTTCCCCCCAAGATCTCTTCTCAGTTTCTTTTCCCCCCTCTTCCCCTGTGAGGTCCTTCCATGCGGTCTTTAGCTTCACTGTCCCCTTCTCCCTGTGTAGTTCCTAAACTCACACACAGTCCAAAAAACTAAGGCCTGTAAATTAAGTGTCCAACTGCCTCACCATTTGAAAGCAATCTTTACTTGGAATCACTGCTATCTCTAGGCAGCTTATTGATGAACTTGTCTTCCCAAACAGCATTGTTATCTCCCTAGTGTAGTGCTCCCCGAAGTCTCTCTTGTCATCTCTGGGCCACCTTAGTACTCTCCACATCTGTCCTGCTACTCCCACTGACCTGCAGTCCCCCCACTAACATTTACTTGTGTCTTTGCCTCCTCCCCATTTCTCTTGCCTCCTGTTTTGTGTCCTGGCCCGGCCAGCTGCTGGTTTTCTCAGTATTCCTCCCCTACGTCCTTCTCCTCTGCTTCTTCATCCGAGGTCTCTTCCTGGAAGGTGCAGTCTCCAGCCTTGGACGTATGGTGACAACAGAGGTGAGGCCGGGAACTCCAATCCCTCTACCCCTCTCAACAATTAGGGCTCCTAAGTTTCCTTCCTCCACACCTGTCCCCTCCCCCTTTCTGCTCCCAGCCTACCCTTTATCCCTCTGTTCTCTACCTTAGTCTGCCCCTCTGCCAACTGACTGGTGGTTCCACCCTCTGACCCCACTCCCAATATCTCTCCCCTCACCCCCACAGCTCTCTGCCTTAGCCACGCTAGACCTGTGGCGTCAGGCAGGAGGCCATGTGCTCTATTCCCTGAGCCTAGGCATGGGCACCATCATCACCTTCTCCTCCTACAAGGCTGGAAGCCACAACTGTGTCAGGGTGGCCTCCTGTGTGGCCCTAGTCAACCTGGTGACCTCAATGCTGACCACAGCCATCATCTTTATAGTGCTGGGATTCTGGGCCACCACCAGTGGGAGCATCTGTGTTAAGAAGTGAGTGATAAGGCTCAACGCCTGTGGCTCAAGTGGCTAAGGTGCCAGCCACATACACCTAAGGTGGCGGGTTCAAATCTAGCCTGGAACCACCAAACAACAATGACAGCTGCAACCAAAAAATAGCTGGGCATTGTGGTGGGCACCTGTGGTCCCAGCTACATGGGAAGCTGAGGTAGGAGACTCACTTGAGCCCAGGAGTAGGAGGTTGCTGTGAGCTGTGATGCCACAGCACTTTACCCAGGGGGACAGCTTGAGGCTCTGTCTCAAAAAAAAAAAAAAAAAAGTGAGTGATCACAGCCTTACAGGCACAAGGAAAGGTCCCCCTCCCTCTGTCTCTACCTTAGCATTCTGCCAGCTTCATGGACTTTTTTAATCTCAAGACTGCTCCATTGATAATAACAGCATGTTTATTTTCAAAGAAAATAACAAAAAATAAATATTCTAGTATCTATTACTTCATAGACAAGAAAATAGTTTCAGAGATACAGCTGTTCTAAGGTCTTCATAAATTTCAAAAGGAATAAGGAAGTCTTCAAAATTAGTTATTTAATTCACAGAGAAGGCTGTTATAGTATTCTGAGCCACAACCAATGGTTATTGGACAACTCCCAGGAATTGTGCTGAGAAGCTCC
The DNA here is from genome assembly GCA_963575145.1 of Galago senegalensis. NCBI lineage: Eukaryota > Metazoa > Chordata > Mammalia > Primates > Galagidae > Galago > Galago senegalensis. The sequence goes on along the minus strand of CAUYTI010006390.1, from coordinate 7,968 downwards.
AGTGGAGACAGAGTTAGTAAGCAGAGTGTTGCATAGTCTGATGGGGGTCAAATGCACTAAACTCACTAAAATTAGTGACAGAGTTAGTAAGCAGAGAGAGTGTTGCATAGTCTGATGGTGGTCAAATGTACTATACCCACTAAAGTTAAACACAAGATAAACCAAAAACATCTAAAGCTACAACCAGCCCACTCCAACTCCAATAATGACAATATCAAAGGAATAGTCCCTGAGTAGAGGAGGTACAGAAAGTTAGAGGTTTGGCACAAGGGTAAAGTGATCTGTCCTTAATTCCATTCGAAGGTAGAGAAAAACTCAAAACCGTCACCCAGCCCAGCTCAACTCAACTCTTAGAAAAATATAATTAGCCCTCATCCTAATTGATTTTGGGGATAAAAGGCATGACTTCTTTGAAACTAAACAAAATAATAACCTTTCTCCTTTATCCTTCTATGTATAATGTCTGGAATAAAATTTAAAATCACAGTACATGCCAAAAACCAAGAAAATGTAACCCACGGCCCAAAGAAAAAGACCCATAGGTTATCCAGACATTAGAACTTTAAAACAACCATTATAAGTACGTTAAGGAATTTAATAGAAAAGATGCATAAAATTGAAATATCTAAGGAAAGATATGGAAACTCTTTTAAAAAAAAAAAGGGCTTGGCGCCTGTGGCTCAAGTGGCTAAGGCGCCAGCCACATACACCTAAGGTGGTGGGTTCGAATCCAGCCCGGACTCGCCAAACAACAATGATGGCTGCAACCAAAAAATAGTCGGGCGTTGTGGCGGGAGCCTTTGGTCCCAGCTACTTGGGAGGCAGAGGCAGGAGACTCGCTTGAACCCAGGAGTTGGAGGTTGCTGTGAGCTGTGATGCTACAGCACTCCACCCAGAGCTTGACAGCTTGAGGCTCTGTCTTAAATAAAAAAAAGAACTACATAGGAATTCTAGAATGGAAAAAGTAGATGAGATGAAAATTTCACCGGATGGATTTAATATGGACTGGAACCAGAAGAAAACAGGTTCAGTTAGCTCATTTACCTTTCTGTTCCCCAGTTTCCCTATTCTGCAGATAGCAGAGAAGCTTGTTAGTTCCCTACGACTTTTATTTTCCTCTACTTTCCTTTTAGAAATGTCTTGATGCTGACAAAACTGATAGTCAGTGGGGTGCTACCCCAGGACGCCAAGCCCCCAGAAAACATCTTGCTCATGCCTCCCCAGAACTACCTGGACTGGATCAACAACCTCCCCCCACACCTGCAGTACCAGATCATCCACCACTCCTTACCCTGCAGCATCAAGGTGCAGACGGAAAAGGTGTGGGGGGAGCTAGAGGGAAGATACTTCCTAAAGGCGCCAGAGGACACTGGGAAATGTGTTTCCTGGCAGCCTCGTGGCCTGCCTGATCCTCTCCTGAGGCAGGTCACAGTTAGTTGGAATCATGTTTCTTGTGTGTCAGGCCCTTTGCTAAGTTGTTGCTCACATCAGCCTTATGACTCCTGTTTGGTAGATGAAGAAACTGAGGTCCCACTAAGTGAAGGACACACAGCTGACAAAACCAACATGCTCCCATCCCATCATGCTCCCTCTGCCCTCAGACACAGCTAACCCATCACTCTGCCATTCTTCCCACCTCAAATCTAGACCCACCCCTGCCTCAGAGCCCTTCTCCCCCACAGATCATGGAGGGCCCTGGCCTGGCATATGCAGCCTTCTCCCAAGCCGTCTCATTGTTCCCTGGTTCCTCTTTCTGGGCCATTGTCTTCTTTCTGGCCCTGCTCATTACGGAGCTGGGCACCTTGATAAGACTCTTGGAGGGCATCATCCTTCCCCTCCAGAACAATGTCTCCATCTTCAAGAAATATCCCAGCCTGGCCCCAGGTACTGTGGATTCTCACCTCTGTGAATACCCTGCCTTGCTGCCCTCTCCCCAGCTTGCCCCAGATTCCCAGGGCTCACTTTGACCCCTGACTGTGGCCAATCCTGCCTCTGCCTTAGTGCTGGTCTGCTTGGGAAGTTTTCTGTCCAGCCTCATCTTCAGCAGTCACTCTGGCAGCTACATATTGTCTTTGTTTAATGACCAACTGGCCCCACTGATGCTCATCATCATTGTGACCTTCCAGAACATGGCTCTGACCTGGATCTATGGAACCAGGAGGTGATTTCCAAGCCCCAGGGTCTGCACAGCCATGGACCCCCATCCCAGATCTAGGAGGAGTGTTGGGGCTGAACCTGCCCCCTCTGTCATCCCATAGTGGGGAGGGGGCCGTATATGTGAGGTGCAAGGGTGTGGGAGGGAGCAATCAGATCTGATCTGAGGGTGATGGGTGCATCTTGAAGGAAGTGGCAGTCCTGGGCCAGTATGAAGCCAGAGGGTGGGGCAGTGGGAAACCCCAGATCAAAGAATTTCTGTGAGGAGCCCATGTGCAGAGACAGCCTCAGGGGAAGGCTTACCTGGACCTGGCAGCCCCTAAGAGTTGGGAATTTGTGAGAAAACCAAAGGACTGGCAGGTCTACCCACCCAAGGCCCACAGGCTCTGGTTGCCAGAAGAAGGCTCTTTCCCAGACATCTCTGACCACTGTCTCCACCCTAGATTCAGGGAAGAACTGTATGGTCAGCTGGGCCGCATGCAGTGGCCCACCTTCAGCTTCCTATGGTCCTATGTGACCCTGCCCGGGCTGCTGGTCCTCCTCATCATCTGTCTCATGAAGCTGCACCAGAAGGTGGCCCCCTTCTACATCGCCTGGAACAGCAGTGTGGTGAGATCCCTCTCCCTGGCCTTCCATCACCACTTTGGGACCCCTTTCTTGTATGTCCTGCCCACAGTACACTGTATCTGGGATCACTCACCCCTGTAACCCCCAATTCCCAACCCCTGGGGACTCCAATACCTGGCAGCACACAGATGGGAAACCACCATTATACTTGTTCCTCTCACCCTGCACTTGTTCCTCCTTCTGTGCCACCAGAGCCAGGAAGTAAAACAGCCCTACCTGAAGAGTACCCTGGGCTGGGTCACCTTCTTCAGCATCCTCACCTTTCTGCCAATCCTGGCCCACCCTCTTTACCACTGGTGGTACACCCAGGACCCTGTTATCTCCGACACCTTAGAGAAGCAGATGTCCTTCAAAAAGAAGTCCAAAGTGCCTCCCAGGTCCATAAAATGGCCTAAGCGCTCCTTAGAGAAGTCTACCTTAGTTTCCCAGCACAAAGGCAGTGAGAGTTCATTGAAGGAGACCACCTGCCCCTCAGCCAGGGAGAGGTGCCTGAACTCCTGGTGGAGAAAGAGTACTCAGAGCTCCTCCTGGCTCAGCCTGCATCTGACCGCCTCCTCCTTCTCCATGTGGAGCAACAGCCTGGCCATCTCCAGGCAGGGGAGCCTGGCCTCGACAGCTGTGGAGAGCGGTGACATCATCGGGGAGACCATAGAAGAAAAGCTGCCTGAGAAATCTGACCAGTCAATGGTGACATCATCCATTTTTCCAAGTCAGCAAATTCATCCCATAACTGGCACTGTTAGTGCCCATTCTGCTACAGACATAAGTGATTCCGCTGAAGAGGAAGAGAAGGAGAGTAAAGAAAACTTGCCTAGCAACCTGTGATGCCACTTATTTGTCCTTGGAAGGAAAAAGACAACCCAAGAGATCTTTTTTCTCCTGGAAAGATTCTTCAAAGTAGAACACTCTGCTCTAGGATTGGAAAACTTGGAAGAAGAAATCAACTTGACTGGTCATAGGGCTAGACCTAGGGCCCCTTGTCCCTCTGTGATGTTGGGGACACCATTTTGCATGGTGAGGCTGCACTTTCCAGGACTCAACCTTCTTGGACTCAGGTGTGTTCATGATGTGGCCAACTTCTCCCAGGCTGCCCTCTCAGAATACGGCTGGAATGACAATGTTGAGGCTAAATAAATGAGTCTACTAGAACCTCAAGCACAGACTGTGGGGACAATGTTCTGTGAAGGGCCCAAATTTCAGCTTCCTCCCACATGTGCATGCACACTCTCACATACCACATACAATCTCCACATCACCAAATTCTGCTGATCTCAGGGTCCGCTTTGGTGACCCAGATCTCCCTTTGCCTTAGGGACACAGATACTATCTCCAGATCCCTCCTTGGCCTAGAATTGACCCAAACTGCAAGTATCAATCTAGGAAGGGTGTTAACTTCTAATTTGGTGATCACACCAAACCATCATAGGGTTAAATCTGTTCCATAACTATAATCTTACTATTCCTACCAAATGGGTGACAAGCTGAGCTGGGCATGGTGCATGTACCTATAGTCCCAGCTACTCAGGAGGCTGAGGCAGAAAGATCACTTGAACCCAAGAGCTTGGGGTTGCCATGAGCTAGACTGAGGCCATGGCCCTCTACCAGGGTAACAGAGTGAGACTCTGTCTCAAAAGAAGAAAAAATAATTTTAACATTTTTTTTTTACTACTTTGTATAAATCTCTTGATTTAGTTGTGTGTCTTGTTTTTTTTTTTTTTTTTGAGACGGAGTCTCACTATGTCACCCTTGGTAGAGTGCTGTAACATCATAGCTTACAGCAACCTCAAACTCTTGGACTTAAGCAATTTTTCCTGCCTCAGCTTCCCAACTAACTGGAACTACAGGTGCCTGCCACAACACCTGGCTATTTTTTTTTTTTTTTGCAGTTGTCATTGTTTAGCTGACCCGGGCCAGTTTGAACCCATCAGCCTTGGTTTACGGCGCCATAACCACTATACTACGGGCGCAGAGGCTTAGCTGTGTCTTTTAATGGCACTAAAGAAGCCATTTCGTCAATGACATTGTATTATCATTAACTCTAATAGAAATGGCAAGTTGAGCCAAATTTGTAGATTCAATGCTGTCACCCTTTGCCAAGGCATAAAATTCAAAATTAGCAGCTTCAGGGAGGTGCCTGTGGCTCAGTGAGTAGGGCACCGGCCTCATATACCAAGGGTGGCAAGTTCAAACCTGGCCCCGGCCAAATCGCAACAAAAAAATAGCTGGTCGTTGTGGCAAGTGCCTGTAGTCCCAGCTACTTGGGAGGCTGAGGCAAGAGAATCACCTAAGCCCAGGAGTTGGAGGTTGGTGTGAGCTGTGTGACGCGGCCGCCACAACACTCCACCAAGGGCAATAAAGTGCCCTTGAAAAAAGCAAACAAAAAAATCAGCAGCTTCATTTTCCAAACTTGTTTCAATAGATTTTCTAATTTACTCAATTATCCTGGCTATAGTCTGGTGAGACAAACCAATGTTAGAAACATCTCCCCACCTTTTTTTTTTTTAGGGAAAATTACATCTGCCATACTTTCTATACATTGCTTAATAAGCTCACCATCAATAAGTGGTTTTGATATTTTTTTGCTGTTAAATATGCTAGCTTTTACAATGGAATCTTCTGAGCTGTAACTTAAAAATTTTTTTTCCTGAGAAGATAGACTTGCTTCAGTTCTGCTATTTTGTCCTTATGACACAATCCTTCATTTGCATTGAATTTGGCAGCCTGTGTTTCCTTAAAATGGCTTTTCAAATTATAGTCTTTGAGAACTTGTGCAAATTCCCTATAAATTAAGCAGAATTGCCTTACTATTTGCCTAGACAAAAAAAGTAGTCACTTGTTCACTTTTCATTGAACAACCTTCATCTATAATTTTTCTTTTGGGGGGTTCTATTTTCTTTCGAGATGTAGAAGCCATGCTGAGATTCAAAACAAATAGATAAGGGACTACATTTACTTTTATTATGCAAATTAACTGACAAGAAACTAGAAAGCAAGTTTGTGCTTTCCACATCTCAGCTGCTGAAGCAGGGTGAGATGGAACGCTGATTGTAAAGCATGCTGGGCAATGTGTGAGGTGTCACCAAGGTGTGGAACTGCTTTAATAATCAAATAAGAAGGCTCGGCGCCTGTGGCTCAAGTGGCTAAGGCACCAGCCACATACACATAAGGTGGTGGGTTCAAATCCAGTCCAGGCCCGCCAAACAACAATGACGGCTACAATCAAAAAAAGAGCCAGGCGTTGTGGCAGGCACTTGTGGTCCCAGCTACTTGGGAGGCTGAGGCAGGAGACTTGCTTGAGCCCAGGAGTTGGAGGTTGCTGTGAGCTGTGATGCCACGACACTCTACCCAGGGGGACAGCTTGAGGCTCTGTCTCAAAAATAATAATAATCAAATAAGAATGCTTACCTAACTCCTGAATAACATTAAATGCCTAATGTTGCAATGGTAAATTGCAATATTGATAATTGCTGCCTTGCTAAGTCACCACAAGCACATGTAATGTCTGATGGTGTCGATTCAACTGTCACCAGTTGAATGGAAGATATCACATTGGAAACCTCATACCACCATAAAATTGTACAATTTGTATTGGGCCTCTTTCACAGCCATCCCAGGCCACATGTGACCCTCAGGCTGCAGGTTGGACATGCCTGTTTTAGGGTAAAGATATGAGCAGCTGATCACATATCAGACTTTTTTGCAAAACCTTGTGTCCACTGAGGTGGGGGCTAGATAAGCATCTTTATCAGGGTGTAGGCATTGTTTAAAGACCCTGCCTGCACAGCAGTGCTTGTGGCTCAGTGGGTAGGGCACTGGCCCCATATACTGAGGGTGGCAGGTTCAAACTCAGCCCAGTGGAACTGCAACAAAAAAATAGCCGGGCATTGTGGTGGGCACCTATAGTCCCAGCTACTTGGGAGGCTGAGGCAAGAGAATCGCCTAAGCCCAGGAACTGGAGGTTGCTGTGAGCTGTGTGATACCACGGCACTCTACCAAGGGCCATAAAGTGAAACTCTGTCTCTACAAAAAAAAAAAAGACTCTGCCGCAGAACATCTTGGTATACAGGAGTCAAACATTGGTCACCCTGGAGTTTTCACTTCAAGATGAGGTCACTCTTGCCATGCAATAGGCTGCCTTCTTAAGCTGTTCCTGTTTCCTAAATCTTGACAGAAGACATAAGATTCCTGGGTCAGACAAAGGACTTTGTTACTCCCAGTACAGCAAGCAGCATAAACATAGGAGGCATGCATAGGTTCCCTTTTCCCCTCAAATTCCACAGAGGGAATGCCAGGGCCCAGATGGATGTCTGCACATAGGGTGGGTTGTATTACAGGAGAGGAGCACTGAGTTTGGGGAATTCTCTGCTTTGTAACAAGCAGTAAGCAAGCCTCTCTGTACATAGGAGTAGACATTGCCTCACCTCTCAAGGTTGGCAGCTGTATAAATGACCCAAAGAAAGAGTGATCAGGGTCCTGTAGTCACAATACACCTAGCAAATCATGGTGACGCAGAGATACCTATGGAGGACAGTCTCCCAAAAATACCCACTTTTCAGCTTCTGGCCAATTTTCTTATGACTATGGCACTTTGTCAGCCAGTCTGATTCATCTGACTGACTAAGGCTGGAACAAAATCATTTTTATTTGTCTCATTTAGCATTTAATTAAGGTTCATCAGGATTCCAAGCAGCAGGATGAGGCCAACCTTAAGTAATGACCTCAACCATGCCTTTCGGGGTCCCCGACTCAGCTGTGAAGTTCCAGGGAAGACCAGGAGATCTTATTTCTGACAGCCGGGATATAGCCTAAGGTTAGCCTAGTGGAGGTGGTAAGCCCCCATACAATCATGGGTATCCCCAGTGCTTGTTGGTGACAGTGACCAGAGAATGAAAGAAAGACAAGAGACAAAGTAGCATTTAAAAAGAGTAGGCCGGCTCAGCGCCTATAGCTCAACTGGCTAAGGCGCCAGCCACCTACACCTAAGGTGGCGGGTTCGAATCCCCAGCCCGGACCCGCCAAACAACAATGACTGCTGCAACCAAAAAGTAGCCAGGCGTTGTGGCGGGCACCTGTGGTCCCAGCTACTTGGGAGGCGGAGGCAAGAGACTCGCTTGAGCCCAGGAGTTGGAGGTTGCTGTGAGCTGTAATGCCACGGCACTCTACCCAGGGGGACAGCTTGAGGCTCTG
>CAUYTI010006389.1:0-11557 GCA_963575145.1 Galago senegalensis | reverse complement strand
GCCCGTAGGGTCCGTCTCATAAAAAATTCACCCAGGCTGATTGCTTCAAGTGTGTCTAACAAGGGTACAAGTGAATTTTTCGAGAACTAGAGTATAAATGTTTTAACACAATAACTAAGTAAATGACACAAAGTCTATGTTAACCAGTTTGATGAAAATATTTCAAATTGTATATGAAAACACTACGCTGTACCCCATGTTTGCATTAATGTACACAGCTATCATTTAATAATAAAAAAAAATCCCTTTACTTCCCACTTCTGTTTCTTTGTTCTGTCTCCCCAGCGGGTGGCCAGTTCTTTGAAGCAAATGCTCATAAACATTTTGGACTCACACCGACAAAAATTGCACAAGCCTTTCCCTGCAAGACATTCTCAAGATCCCATTCCTTCCTACCCAGTGGTCAGCTGTGTCTTTGCCTAAGTTCTCCAACCCCGCCAGGTTCTCCCTTCTTTGACCCTCAGCGGCATCTGTAGTCCTGAGCCATAGAATCCTCTTCCAGAACAGAAAACCCATGTTGAAAAGCATCAGCACCAGCAAGAGACACAACTTGCTTCGCATCTATACACTGAATCGCCAACTTTCTATTTTCTAAAGATAATTGAGTCTTTTTTCCCTTTCCCTAAAAGCAATCTTTGAGGATCTCAATGAATAGTAGCAGAAAATTAAATATCCTGAAGGAAAGTTTAATTCACAGTCACCACAGGCTACTAATTACAGATAGAAACAATCAAACTTCTTATCTTCTAATATCACAGGACCCCTATCTTTCTTCCACACTTACAGGAGACAGAGAGGAAAAGAGGGCCACTGTAACTCCAAACGGGCCAGCAATGTCAGATGGCAGCTTAGAGCTCCCAAATGCCTCCTCCTCCGTCCTCGCTCCTGAGGACAGGCTGTGATTCTGTCTCGGAAGCTGTGTGTCAGGTCATTAACTCATGTCACAGGACTGGAAAATGTTTGGCCCCGCACACTTTGAGCTCTCTCTTTCAAGTCAATACATTTTAGTCTCCATTACAGACTGTTTTCTTGTTCTGCTGGTCATTTATCAAAGGAAAATAAATGAAATAAAGTACCCAAGAAATGTTCCAAACAAGCATTTCTAGAAAACAATAAAGGTTCCATTTCAAAACATATTAACATCTAACCTAGCACCCATTTACTTCACTACCCACCCCTCCAAATTACCAAAAATGACATCAGCCTGGCCCTAATTCATCCAATATGTCCATGTTTTGTCAACTATTATTTTCAAACAAGGGCAGATTTGTCACAGAGTGAAACGTGTCCAACAAACTTTCCTTTTCAGCTTCAGATAAAAGCAGGTGAACATGGATGTTAGTCTGGGTACAATGGCTGGCAGCTGGACTATATGAACTGTGATCCGGGTGGGCACTGGCACAGGTGTCCAAACACAGACATGGGCAGAGCCATCCCTCAGAATAGCCAGCAATCTAAAGATCCTAAGGGCAAGACTGGGTGAGGTGCCAAGGTGGGAGGGAAGAGACCAGGTCCGGACGCTGCTTGCTCCTGCAGGGTTGATTAGAGCAACCCAGCAGATGGGAGCCTCACTTAAGATGAGCGCACAGGCCACCCCGCCTCCAAATGCCCATCTATCTCCAGGGGGAACATCTGCTCTGTCGGCCACCCTGCTTTAATTTTCAGGCTGCCCTCCTGAAATCATCAGGTTTCGGCTTCCCCACAGAAGGTATGATTATAACTGGGGGTCTGAGCCTTGACTCAAACCAGAACAATCAGAATTTTTTGCTGGAGATACCACCTCCAAAAGAGGCCTGCTTTTACCTAGGAACACGAGCCACTTGAACCATGCGAGTCAAAGCTGCCTCACAAAGAGGCTGCCTGAGAATGACGCCAACCCAGAATGAAGTGTAGCCAGGAGAGACGGCGGGAACGAGCCGTGACGGCATCTGTGAATGCAGGCGTGCTGCTGGGTCTGCCGCCAACTTTATCCCCGTAGACCGCGGGCTGAGAAGCAACTGTGCTTCAGCACAGTTGCTGAAGCTGCCTGGGGTTGAGTTTCCATCACTCACACTAACGGTTCTCAATGAAGTAACTTTGGGATCCTTTCTCCCGCTGTGCTCCTATCTTTGAGACAGGTAGGTTGTTTCTGCCACTTGTGGTTTGGTTCTCGCCCACCGCTCTCGTCCCTCTGACCCTCCCTGTCTCTCTCCATCATTGTGTCTTCCCTTTCATAACTGTCCTCTCTTCCGATTGGTCCCATGCCCTCTACTTACACACTCTCTCCCTTCTGTTGAAAGAGTTCCACTGGCCCCCTATTAGACTCCAACCTCAGAAAGACACAGTTGTTTTTTTGTTTTGTTTTGTTTTTGAGACAGAGTCTCACTTTATTGCCCTCATTAGAGTGATATGATATCACAGCTCACAGCAACCTCCAGCTCTTGGGCTTAGGTTATTCTCTTGCCTCAGCCTCCTGAGTAGCTGGGACTACAAGCACCCACCACAATGTCCAGCTATTTTTTGTTGCAGTTGGGCCAGGGCCGGGTTCAAACCTGCCACTCTCTCCATATATGGGGCCAGTGCCCTACTCACTGAGCCACAGGTGCCACCCAGAAAGGCCCACTTTTAAAAATAGCTTTAATCACAGAATTCCAATTGTGTACTCTGCCTTTCACTATCATTACCTTATAAAATGTCTACATGGCAAGATGCTCTTCAAATCCTTTATTGTAATGGCTCTATGACATCCTATGTCAAGTTAATTCATGATTTACTTAACCACTCCTCTAATAAATTTAGATGGCTTCTTACTTCATACTGTAAATAATGCCAGAAAGAAACTCCATATAACTTTCTTCTAAATTAATTCCTTAAGGCAAATTCCCAGAAGTCTCATCAAAACTGCGCTTAATAATTTAGTTATTTTTCTAACAGGTATACGTTGATATCCCATTATCAATATAGTTTTTACATACTTATCAATAACAATGACTCTCCTTAATATATTTGCTTGCCACTTGTATTTTCTCTTACATTAACTTTCTATTCTTCTTCTCAGCCAGCTTAATTCCTGAAGTTTGATGTTATTCTTAAATATTTGCATGAGTTCTTTATTTTACTAATTGTAACACTAAATCTTTGAAAACGTGTATTCTATTGAGTTTTTCTCTTAAGCTCACACTGTTAAAGACATTTAAAATTGTATCAAGTTTATCAGTATCATCTTGCATTCCACTGACTTTTAAAAATCAATCATTCCTGAACAGTGCCCATAACTCGGTGGGTAGGGCCGGAGCCACAAACACCCAGGCTGGTGGGTTCAAACCCAGCCTGGGCCTGCTAAGCAACAATAACAACTGGAACAAAAAAATAGCCGAGCATTGTGGCAGGTGCCTGTGGTTTCAACTACTTGGGAGGCTGAGGCAGGAGAGTGGCTTAAGCCCAAGAGTTTGAGGTTGTTGTGAAATGTAATGCCACAGCACTCTACCCAGGGTGACATAGTGAGATTCTCTCTCAAAAAAGATAAAAAATAAAAATAAATAAAAATAAATCATGCTAAAAAATAAATAAAATTGGTAAACATTCAAAAACTCAAATCACCCAAAAACTGAGTGTTGGTTTTATCCTTACATCAGCTGAAAAATAAACTATGGCAGTACAAATTGGTATGACTTCCCCAAAGGGAAATTTGGTGTTACGTATTAAAAATATGCACAAATATCTTTTTTAAAATGTGTACCATGTGGTGCAAAAGTTGTATCTCTAAGGAATAGACCCGATGTGGTTCAGATATGTGGTCCCTCCGAATCTCACTCTGAAACGTGACCCCAGTGCTGGAGGTGGGGCTGGTAAGAAGTGTCTGGGTGATGGGGGTAGAGCCCTGACTAATGGCTTAGTGCCCTCCTGCCCCCACAGTAATGAGTGAGTTTCTACTTTATTAGTACACATGAGAGCTGGTTGTTTTAAAAAGCCTGACACTACCTGTTCCCCCCCCCCCCCCGCTTTGCTTTCTCTCTACCCAACTGACACACCTACTCCCCTTTACCGTCCACCTTGACTGGAAGCTCCTGAAGCCCACACCAGAAGCGGCTTGCTTCTCATACGGCCTACAGAACCCCGAGCCAAATCAACCTCTTTTCTTTATAAATGTACTAGTCTCAGGTATTTACAGCAACGCAAAGTAGACTAACACGGTACCTAAAGAAACAACTGAAAAGCATATGAGAACATCAGCACAGTGTTGTTCACCAGGCCACAATATTGGAGTAATCTGAACACCAATCAACAGGGATACAGAAAATAACACACAGCCCGTCCCCATGAATGCTGGTCTCTCTCTGCGCGTGTCGGCAGAGAACGGCGTCCATCATGCAGCTCTGACTTTAGAACACAGGGAGCCAAACAGCACAGATATTTTAATGCCTGGTTTTTGTTAAATACACACATACATTAATGGAAAAGGTTCTACAATAAATTCAGCTAATATTTAGTAATAATTAGTTTTGTCTGTGGAATCACTGGGATTAATGGCGTTTTCCCCTTTCTTTTTCTATTCTATATTTGTCTGATTTATTTTCTTTTAGGGCAAGCCTGCATTACTTTTAATATAATAAATAAGACAATATGGCCATTTTCACTGAGAAAAACAGGAAACAAAGCTCTCCTTCCTCAAAAGTTGGGATGATATTCTGCATTTTCCAATTTGGCTTTTATAAACACTCCTCTCTAGCTACTTTATCATTAATGTAATTATTTAAAATATCAAAAACTAGAATTCATAGTTTTAAAGATGTAATCTCCTTCCCTGAGTAAGTCTCCTTCCTAAGTTTGCACCTCACAGGAATATACACCCCTTAAAGTTCCCATTATTTCTTTTATTATACTTTATGTTTATCTCCTGACTGGTATTATTGAGAATTTTTCCTCCTAATCATTAAGTAAACAAAGAAATACAAAAAGATATTTATCTTCAACAGCTTAATTGAGTCCTCTACCGCAGCAACCAAAACGGGGACTGAACCTGAGTTTCTCTCCTTCTCATACGCATTTGAGTCATCTTACTCCTATAAAATCTTCCTCTCTTCTCCTCCTGAGACCTCAGATATTAAGACTCTTTTTTAGTAGTTCATGTTTTTTTAAGAGGTCCTACTACCTTTTAAAGTATCTGACCACACTTGATCTTTCTTTAAAAAAAAAAACATTTTAGGTTTAAGAATTGGTAAATCTGATAAAATTCTGGAAGCAAATAATGAAACAGTTCTGTTGTTCAGCATGAGAAAAAACCATACTCTTCCACATCTGGGGTAGCATATATAAAATAATCAGGCTTCCACTTTAGGAAGACGTTTGAATACCAAGCAATGTCCTTTTTATCTTAACACTATCTGGAACATAATTTAATCTTTGCAAATGAGAACTGTTGATTAGATAAAAGCAGAAGGGCAAAGATGATGCCCCTACCAGGGGCAGGGGAACATCATCCTGGACATCCACAGTAAGTGCGGGGATTAATGCCCATTAACGGGGAGTTCCTCTTGATTTGATACCAGAGGAACCAGGTTTTCTGAACTAATACTGAACTTGCTGGCACAGACTCACTGTTGGAAAACGTCTGCAAACTCTTCTTCACTGATGATGGGTTTCAGGGAAGCCACCACTCTCTCCAGGGCACACTACAGAGCAACTACGTCTGGACACTGGTGACAATTAGAAGAGGAAGCCACATAGCAGAGGACAGTGCTGTGACTTCTCTCTCCAATAGTACATTAATCAGTTTGTAGAGACAGGGTCTGAATTCAAGAACAAATGATTTCCGTTTCAAAGCGGCCCTGCTGCCTACAGAAAGTAACTCAAATGCCTTACTGCAGGTCTTCTGCAATGTGGAGTTTAAACACCCCCCTCAATGGTAGTGAAGAACTCAGAGCCCCGGCCACGCTGCTGCACTCCTATTTACTGGCAATTACCCCAAAGGACTGTGGATGAAGTTCATGGTCAGACTGGTTCAAATGCTTTGGCTGCAGTAAAATAGAATTATATTGGCTTATACAATAAGGGAATTTCTTAACTCACACAATAATTCCCCATGAAGGCGAGCTCCTGGGCTGGTTAAGTCAACTGATCAACAACCAAACTCCACAAGGAATCGAACGCCTCCCTCTTTGCCCTCCGTCAACCTCTGTGTGTTGGGTAAGCATTCCAACCACTGCAGCCCTGCCAGAGATCACTTCTTCACATTCCAATGCTCAGATACTAAGTGTCAAAGTCTCCAGTTCATGAAGAGTTCTCCTTTCCCACTTCTAAGGCTTCCTTTTTGTGAAGGGACATCAGCATGTGATTCCAGGCCTTTTCCTATCCCTGGGAAGGTGGAATGATTTACCTAACTGGTAAATTTAAAAGAACAATGAGGCATGCTTTACTCAGTTCTATCTTTCTTCCCCTGCTCGGGAGCAAGCCTGTCAACCAGAAGCATAAGTTGTCATCTGTTGCACCAGGCAGCAATTCTGGCCTGGGCAACCCTTCTGCCTGGGGACGCTGCCTCAGCCAGACAGCCTGTGAGCACTGCATCTACCCAGTTCTGAGGGCTCAGTCTCAGCAGCCCGCTTGGCTGAGAGAACTAAAGCTAAATCCTCCAACTCAGCTTCACCTGCTAAAAGACACAACATGATATTTTGAGTTCTACATTTATTGTTTGCTTCATTTTTCAACTTGTTCAGAACTGGGGAAAGGAGGAAATCTTAGGGGGTCTTAGCAGACTTCCATGCAAATCCAGCTGGTCACAACTGAGTCACACACTCCTAAACCAGTCCCTCGCAAGGGAATAGAAACTTCTGGATTAGCTCATAACTAAGATTTACAAAAGTCACGCGAGGAAGGGGTGAGCGATCAGAAGAAAATCAGGACTCTACCAACAAAGAAAAGGGGAGAAGGGGCTGTTGCCTAAGCAGCATGTTCCGGGGATACAACTCATGTCTTACTAACCTTGGTATTCCCCACAGGTCCCCTCCCAGGGACTAACACATGGACATGGATCAACAAATGGCTTTGGAACCGAGTCGGGTCATTACTTCTACACACATCTATAGCAGATAGGAGAAGGAGAGGTTTCTTCTTAACCTCTAATTTTGGGTTCCTTTTATTCCTGATTTCTCATTCCTTAGACCAAGTTCCTTCTAGATTATAGAGAAACTCAATACAGTAGGAACACCAAAGATTAAGTGGCCACCTTCTGTTAATAACTCTCTCCTGCTCACTAGTACAAAACCATCTCCAGAATGTAAAGAACAAGGAACAATGAAGTCTGCCCCCCAATACAGACACTCCCCCCACCTGGGCTCTCCCCTGCCTGGGTCCCCCCCCATAGCCTCCCCCCACCCATTCAATTTCCCTTTAGAGGACAAGAATGACATACATTTAATAAACAACCAATCTTGGGGGCTGTCAGGAAAGAACTCACAGGTCACAGCCCAAACTCAAGAGCCTCCTGGGCACTGACAATAACCTGTAGATTCTTACCATGAAAGCTTTCCCCTCTCCTTCCTCCTTCCGTTTAAGTTCTCAACTCTGAGAGCCTGTGAAATCATAGCTAAAAGAACGTAGCCGGGATACCAGAAGCCCTGTGTTTATTTTACTTTAACCTGCTCACGATTTTTTAAATTATTTTGTGCCAATTTTACATTTAAATGTCCCTTCCTGTCCCAGAAGCAAAATGCCAACCAGGCAACATTTTCAAAGGCAACTTTTCTTTAGATATTTGTAATTCAAATTCCAAGACAACATAAGCTGGTTTAACTCAATTGTCATTTGATATTTATATGTTATCTTTCCCTTAGTAAGCAAACGACTTTTAAAAATATGTAAATTATGACATGATAACGCCACAAGGCGTCATAAATGAGTGACAGTTCTATTCTAGGCACTAGATGGATCTACTCACGTGCACATGTGAGCGTGCCGTGTATACAATAGTCATGTGTACCTGCTGTACTTATAAACAAGGAAACGGGAAAAACACAAAATGCGGTACTATGTCATTAGGCAATTTGGAACAAATATGACACAAATTTTAAAAAAAAGGTTGGGAGGACGTATGGTCTGACCAGAAAATTGAGATGCACGATCACGCAGAGCACACTTTGAGCAGATTAATATGGCTGCCAAGCTCAGTTGCGTCTTCCACATTCCAAACAAAGCATAAGAAATGTGTTTGTTAACTTAAAACATCTGTTCCTACCACAAGAATATGAATAAGAATAAACATGCATATGGATTATTCATCAATAAAAATACAAAATCTCTTGTATTATTCCCCTCATATAATTATTCTGAGAAGATGTAAATTCTCCAATGGAAAACCAGCCCATCGAATGATGATGAGCGACCTATAAAATCCCAGCAAGGAAAAAATAATCCTCTAAGGCCAATTCTCACTACCAGACACCTAAGGGGACAGGGTCGCTCCCCATGAAGAAAGGCCGGCGGGGAAACCCTTCGCTGAACACTCCCGAGTCAGGAGCTATTTCTTACTCCCACTAAGGGCTCCCTTTCTCAGGCAGAAACCCACACACTAACCTTCCACCCACATGGAAAAGCCCAAATCTGAAGAGTCCAAGCCACCACTATCTCATGGCTGATTCTGTCTGTCCAGACTCAACTTGAATTCCTCTAGTTAAAGGAAACTGACTACCTCTCTGAGTTTATGCCAGCACCTAGCACAATAAAGACATGCTGCCAAAAAAGTGATGCTTTCCCCACAAAAGAAGTACATTTTAATAAAGAGTGACATTCCGCTTAAAAGCATATTCCTGTCTTTTAAAACAAAAGAAAGGAAGAAGGACCGGAGGCATAATAACTGATGAATTCTTGTTCAGCTGTAACTAAAAATAGAGATATCCTGCAATTCGAAATATGCTTAGGGGAAGTTAAGGGATGACGGATGGTCCTCTTCCACTCTGGGAAGCGTCGTACAGGAGCCCGAGCATCCTCCCACTGCTGAGAAGTTCCAGGTGTTTCCATAGCAGCCACTGACCAAGATTCACTAAGTGTTTGTGGGGACTCTGAACAGTCAATAGGGAAAGCTTCCAATTTTTTTTTTCATTTCTCTTCTCTCTAAAATCTCCTGAGCATGTTGATGAATAACCAGCACAAACACAATTCCGAGACATTTTCCTATCTATGGAGCTATCCCTTTGTATTACATTTTCAAACAAAACCAAGTAACCCTACCACATTCCAGTTGTTAAAGGTTGGCACTAAAGAACTGTCTTCCTTAATCCTCCCTAACTCTAATAAACCAGACCTATAGATTAGCTCCCTAAATCTAATAAACGAGACCTATAGATTAGCTCCCTAACTCTAATAAAAGAGACCTATAGATTAGTCCAGAAGGTCTCAGTATTTCTCCTGCTACAATATAAGCAGCAGATAACACTCCCATGAATGCACCAGATTTTGACAAAACACCAAACAAATTTTATGAAAATGCTAAGGGATATGTAAAATTGCCTGCAGGTGAGGGCTCAACTCTAATTCCATCCCTTTTATTCAAAAACATATCAAGCAATATGGGAGAGCAGTGCTGTCATGGAGCTACCTTAAAACTGTTCTATCATATAAAGGAAAAGCAGGTACTACAGCAAATGTCTTGTTACCTTTCTCACAACTGCTGAAAAGTCTACAGTAAGTTTTCGCCCAGAGTGAGAACCAGGCATGAAGCCACATCTCAAGTTCATATGATAGAATATAGTAAGAATTTTAAAGCTCTAAAGCTGCACTGTCCAATACAATAACCATTAGCCATGTATGGCTATTCAACTTTAATTAACCAAACTAAGCACAATTTAAAATTTACCTTTTCAAGGTCACTAGCCACGTGTCAACTACTCACTAACCCCCCGTGGCTCATGGTTACCATGTGGGACAGGACAGCTTTGGGACATTTCCACCACTGCAGAAGCTCCACTGAACAACACTGCGCTAAGAATCCTGGAGAGGATCTAATATAACAAGTATTTTAGAAATACAAATTTAGAAAGCGAGACCTCCTTACACTCAAGCGACTTATTCCATGCTACACAGCTAGTACTTATTAATACACAGCCCAGACCTGAAGCAGGACACTCTGGCCACGATTACTCACTCATTTCCATTCCAACATCTTGTCCCCTGGGGGACGTGAGCACCTGTTCCCTGCAGGCCCCATTCTGGCGTCTTTCACACCCGTGCTCTCAATTAGTCACCTTGTCAAGCCCATGAGGAACATCGTCCCCATTATATAGACGATTGACTTGGGACCCAACTGCACAAAGTGTCACATCTGAGACCACACAGCAGGTATGTAGTGGTACCAAACTTCAAGCTCGAAAGCCTGCATCTTTCTGCTATTATATATTCTCAACACTTGATATTTTTTATTATCCTTGAACAACTTTCTTTTAAATTTGCTAAAAGTCAACGTCTCATGACGCCCTTTGTCAGCACTGATGCGCAAAGTATCCCAAGGAGGAAAATCCCAAAACTTGAGCTTTCAATCTGAGGAGGAAGAGTAGTTTTGTCCCACTTTGCCAGTCGTAACCGCATGGCAGCAGCTCACTTCCACCAAGGACTGCAGGTCAGAGGCACCGCTAAGAGCGCCCTGCTGCTCCCTCTAATCTGCACCGCAACCCTGGGAAGTACGCAGCTCCTCCCCACTTCACAGACGAGAAACTTCGAGCAAAGACTCAAACCACCCATCCCTCGAAAAACTTTTAAAAGGAGAAGTGCTTGCTTGTAGTGAGGCAAAAAGAAAACTAATTTTTTTTTAACTTCTTAGAGTTGGAAAAGAATTGAAGATATGTGAAAACTTTGAAATAAAAAATGATTTTCCTCCACACGCTAGATGCCCCTGCCACAGTTAAACACATCACCCAGGTAGCTTCCCTCTGCCGGATTCCTGATTTAACGCGGTCACACTCTCTTCCACGCGGGCTGACTTTAGAAAGTCTTATGAGCCCGGGGTGCATGGCTATTTAGGGGTGAGAAACACGGCTGAAAATGGCTTATTCCCTGCTTCTCAAGGTATTTTTAGTCCCTCCTGCCAATTTCTGACCTGAGGAATGGAAAGAAGAGAAGATAGAGAAGAACGTGAAGGAAAGGACGGCAGAGAGGCGGTGGCATGTGGCTGAGGGCCAGGTCGTCCCCGGACCTGGCTGCAAGTCCAGAGAGCTGTCACAAGTTGGGAGGCATTTAACCTGGATGGAGTTGAAACACATTCTTCTTAGTAAAGGATCACAAGCATGGAAAAGCAAGTATCCAATGTACTCAGCACCAACATGAAGCCAGGAGATGAACTAATGCATAACGAAAAACTGAATTCAATTCAAGTTGATGGGAGGAGGAGTTCGGGAACAGGAGAGGGGAGGAGGGAGGGGGATCAGTGTGCTCCCACGGAATGGGTACGACGAAGGGGTATATGGCACAACTTCTGGGTTCACGACACAACTACAAAAAGGACTGGACCTGACAAATGCAAATATTGCAACCTACTTGTTTGTATCTTCATATTAACCTGAATTAAAAAGAAAAAAAGTTGGGAGACAAAATG
>CAUYTI010006387.1:0-10848 GCA_963575145.1 Galago senegalensis | reverse complement strand
GCCTGTGGCTCAAGTGGCTAAGGCACCAGCCACATACACCTAAGGTAGTGGGTTCGAATCCAGCCTGGGCCCGCCAAACAACAATGCTAGCTGCAACCAAAAAATAGCCAGGCATGTGGCAGGTGCCTGTGTCCTCAGCTACTTGGGAGGCTGAGGCAGGAGACTCGCTTGAGTCCAGGAGTTGGAGGTTGCTATGAGCTGTGATGCCACATCACTATACCCAGGGGGACGGCTTGAGGCTCTGTCTCAAAAATTAAAAAAAAAAAAAAACTAATAGAATCTAAATGTAAACCATGGTTCATGCTTATCTTATATTCTAAAATCTTTTTTCTAGTTTCTGAGTATGAAATAGCCTAGAACATCAATTAGATCAATAAGTAAAATAACTAAACTCCACAAGCCATTAAGAAAGCCCAAAAAATAAATAAATTGAGAAATAATGAAACTAGTAGTTTGCATGAGCTGGCTAGGATCTTCAGTGCCATAGCAAGATTTAACCCTTAAGGAAGTACTTTGCTACCTTCCTATCCTGTGTGACAAATGTAAGCAGAAAGAATATGGAACCCAAAGCTAAGAGCACCATGACAGAGACAGAGCTACAGTGTGCTTCGGCCAACCTTGGGGCCATTCCTTCTGCCACTACCTAATCCTACCAGCAGGAGAGACCTCCTGAAACACAGGTCCCAAAGACCTCCACTCAACAGCAATTCCTTCCATTCCCGCCCCTTCCTCCCTCAACTCCCACTTCCTACCCTTCTCCACACCCATCCCAGCCAGTGTTATGGCCTTTGCTTGTGATATGCTTCGTCCCAGGTCCTCGGGTGTCTTTTTTGATAAAGAAGAACATCACATTGTAAATGGTGCTGTCTGAGGCTAAGGCAGTGAGCAGCCCAGGAGCTATAAAGATCTGTTTAGAATCATGACCACTTAGCAGGCACTCGGCCACTAAGACTTTACGACCATTAATTAGTTTATCCTTGCTGAATCCCTCTGAGGCATGTCTTACTATCTCCATTTGACAAATAGAGCAAAACGAAAATGCAGAGAAATAGACTAATTGACTGAGTTGCCATGAGGTGAGGAAGATGGAAGCAGACTATTAAAAGCAAGTCCTGTAATGAGACTCAAAGATTCTGAGTCCGTGCCTGAATTTCTGCAATATATTAGTACCTAAGCCTTGTGAACCTAGAGGGAGATGCTCTCATTTATCCACTTCCATTTTCCAAACCAGAAAATTAAGTCCCACAGAGATCAAGGATTTGTTCGAGGTCACACGGTGGCTTAAGAGACTCCAACCCAGGGCTCCTGGCCCGCTGCACTACTCTTTCCTCCATGTTGAGGAAACCCAGAGCCAAAGGCATGAAGTCACACAAATTGCTGATGGCAGAGCTAGGCCAGAGCCCCAGAAGAGATATAAGAGCAGTTGCACATTTTTATTTGCGCTGTACAAAGGCGCCTGGCCAAGGAGACGAGTGATAACTAAACTCCAAAGCACACGCTCCCGGCCAAGCTATAAGCTCTGGGATGAGAGTCCACCCATCTGGAATTTGTTCTCCCATCTGGGATTTGTCCCCTAATCTATCCACAAGCCTGCCACCACCAAAAGAGAGGGGACCTTGTAACAGGCACTAAGACCCTGTGAAGACCAGCACCAGCACTGAGGCCAAGTCTCTTGACATCTGTCCTAGTGCTAAGTAGAAAAGACGAGCTGTCTTTGGAATATGGAAAAAGAAAAACTGAAAATAATAGGTGACTGTCAACACCTACAGCCAACATACCTGCATATCAAGAAGAAATCAATGCAGCTGGATAGCCTGGCTAGATAGGTCCAGGGTACTTCATTCTGATTATACTAAAACATACTCTAAATGTAGCAGAATTGATTCAATACCATATTAAGTCTGCCTTGAATGATTTTAAACATTTTTTGGAAAATGTGTACTATTTGTCTAGATTTTGCACCCAGGAGGATGCCAAAATAAGTTTCCTAAAATTATAAATGGATACAGTCTCCTCTACACCTTCTCTGTCCAACTATAATTCCTCCTCCTCCAACTCAGACTAGAGGTAAGATGAAAGGACAGACACCTGTACCCTTTTAGTCCAGAGATGCCACTGCCTGAAGACAGACTTTTCCATCGGAGCGAGAGCCTGGCTTCTCCCTCTTTCCCAGCACACATCAGCCTTTTGGCTGTAGCCTAAGACAGTAGTTGTGTTGGGACATTGTGGGTATCCAGGCCCTGGCTGCTCCAGCACAGCCGGAGTCAGGCTAGGAAGTGAGCAGCAGGAGAGTTTCAACATAGAAAGGGAGAGTGAAGGAGAGTCCAGGCAACCTGACATTTCTAACTTGGGCAACTGGGGCCCAGAAAATCCCAGTGACCAAAACGGAAAAAGGAGGAAGAGGGAAGATTTTAAGTGAAAGAAAATGAATCGCGCCTTGGAAATGTTGATAGGCAGGAGGCAATGAAAGTCTGAAATTCACCAAGCTGCAGCGTAGAGCCTGAGGGGCAGGACTCATCATGTTCCCTGAGGACAAGGGTCAGCAAAGTTTCCTTTTATTCACAGGGCTCAGCTGGAAGGGAAAAGAAAGGGGGGGAGGGAAGAAAAGTAAATAGGAAGACCACTTTCAGGCCAGCAGGGCGGCTCTGACCTGTAATCCTAACACTCTATAAAGCTGAGGCAGGTGGATCCCTTGAGTTCAGGAGTTCAAGACCAGCCTGAGCAACAGCAAGACCCCATTTTTGCTAAACATTATCACAGACAGACACTCATCACAGTACACTGAGCTCCATAGAGAGAGCTCTGGGGCAATTGAGAGCCAGACAGGCACTGGGCGACTCTGCGTCACTGAGAAAAAATAACTAAACATGGGCAAAGGAGATCCTAAAAAGCTGAGAGGCAAAAGGTCATCATGGGCATTCTTTGTGCAAACTTGTCGGGAGGAGCACAAGAAGCAGCACCCAAGGGCTTCCGTCAACTTCTCAAAGTCTTCTTAGAAGTGATCAGAGAGGTGGAAGACCAGGTCTGCTAAAGAGAAAGGAAAATTTGAAGATATGGCAAAGACAGACAAGGCCCATTATGAAAGAGAAATGAAAATCTATATTCCTCCTAACAGGGAAACAAAAAAGTTCAAGGATCCCAATGCACTCAAGAGGCCTCCTTCGGCCTTTTTCTTGTTCCATTCTGAGTATCGTCCAAAAATCAAAGAACATCCCAGCCTATCCATCGGTGATGTTGCAAAGAAGCTGGGAGAGATGTGGAATAACACTGCTGTGGGTGACAAGCAGCCTGAGGAAAAGAAGGCTGCAAAGCTGAAGGAAAAGTATGAAAAGGATATTGCTGCACACCGAGCTAGAGGAAACCTGATGCAGCTAAAAAGGGAGTTGTCAAGGGTGAAAAAAGCTAGAAAAAGAAGAAAGAGGAGGAAGATGAAGAGGAAGAAGAGGAGGAGAAAGATGAAGATCATGAATAAGTTGGTTCTAGTTGGTGTTTCTTGTCTATAAAGCATTAACGCCCCTGTACACAACTCACTCCTCTTAAAGAAAATGTAAGATTTGTTTCGAAACTGTACAGTGTCTTTTTTTTTTGTATAGTTAACACACGACCAAGTGTGTCTTTAGATAGTCTTAATCTCGGCAGCATTTTCAATAGCCACTAACCTTGCCTGGTGTAGTCTGGGGCTTGCAAATTGGCATGGAAATTTAAAGCAGGTTCTTGTTGGTGCACAGCACAAATACATGGGGATGGTGGTTTTTTCATCTTCAGTTGTCTCTGATGCAGCTTATACAAAATAATTGTTGGTCTCTTAACTGAATACCACTCTAATTGCGAAAAAAAAGTTGCAGCTGTTTTGTTGACATTCTGAATGCTTGTAAGTAAATACAAATTTTTTATGAAAAAAAATTATCACAAACAATCCCAAAACTTAGTGGACTAAAATAAACAACAATTTATTATTTCTGATGATTCCAAGAGCTGGCTGATGGGTTCTGCTTCATATCGTAGTGACCGGGGCAATAGGATGACAGGAATATCCAAAATGGCCTCATTCACACGGCTGCAAAAGGCATGGATGCTAGTGGGGTTCAGTGGGGCTGGTAGTCAGGGGACCCCAGTTCTCGTCATAGGCCTTTTTCTGTGGATGCTTGGACATCTTCATGGTTGGGAGCTGGGTTCTAAGAAAGAGGCTTGCAAATGCTTACTACACTTCCTCCTGCATTATCTGCTAACGTACTATGGTCCAGGTCAGCTAAGTGGCCAGGCTTAAATCCATGAGGGAGGGAAATACACCTGGGCATGACGGCAAGGGGCATCTGGATCCATGAAAACCACCCAACCACACCTTCAGGAATGAAGGGCTCTCCATTGCCCGTTACTATCTTTTTTTTTTTTTTTTTTTGAGACAGAGCCTCAAGCTATCCTCCTGGGTAGAGTGCTATGGCATCACAGCTCACAGCAACCTCCAACTCCTGGGCTCAAGCGAGTCTCTTGCCTCAGCCTCCCAAGTAGCTGGGACTACAGGCGCCCACCACAACGCCCGGCCACTTTTTGGTTGCAACCATCATTGTTGTTTGGCGGGACTGGGCTGGGGATTCGAACCCGCCACCTTAGGTGTACGTGGCTGGCGCCGAGCCACAGGCGCCGAGCTGCCTGTTACTATCTTATCTAGATTTTTTGAAGTAGGTTTTAAACTGATCCAATCTCATTGCTCACATTTCCACAGGAGTGCTCAGCTCTGAATGGATTAGACTTCTTAGGCTTTGTAATCCTAGAACTCTGAGAAGCCAAGGTGGGTGGATCATGGTTCACCTGAGATCAGGAGTTCAAGACCAGCCTGAGAAAGAGATAAACATCCAATTCATAATTGCCAGGTCATGGAAGAAACCTAAGTGCCCTTCGATCGACAAATGGATCAATAAACAGTGATATATGTACACCATGGAATACTAGTCAGCCGTAAAGAAAGATGGAGACTCTACCTCCTTCATGTTTACATGGATGGAACTAGAAAATGTTCTTCTTAGCGAAGTATCACAAGAATGAAAGAAAAAGTATCCAATGTACACAGCCCTATTATGAAACTAATTTATGGCTCTCAAATGAAAGCTACAACTTAATTCTAGCCTAAGAATATGGGGAGGGGGTGGGGTAGGGGAGGGGAGAAGGGTAGTTGGGTGGTGGGAGGGTGACTGGAAAGATCACCTATATGGTCTAACAAGGGTACAAGTGAACTTTTCTAGAACTAGAATATAAATGTTTGAACATAATAACTAAGTAAATGACATAAAGTCTATGTTAACCAGCTTGATGAAAGTATTTCAAATTATATATAAAAACACTACACTGTACCCCATGTTAGCATTAATGTATACAGCTATCATTTAATAATAAAAAAAAAAGAAAGAAAAAGAAAGAGCTAAACATCATCTCTACTAAAAATAAAAAACTAGCCGGGCACAGTAGTGCATGCCTGTAGCCCCAACTACTCAGGAGGCTGAGGCAATAGATCACTTGACCCAGGAGTTTGAGGCTCCTATGAGCTATGACACCATGCACTCTACCTAGAGTAACAGATTGACACTGTCTCAAAAAAAAAAAAAAAAATCCTAACCACACACATATCCCAGTCTCAGCCTCTGCCTCCTCAGATGCTGCTGCTTACACCTCATTCAAGACCCAGCCTTTTGTTTTCTTGTACCCTACTGTGAGATAAAAACCTTTAACTGCATTGCTCTTTAAAGAGGTCATTTATTTATTTATTTATTTATTTATTTATTTGAGACAGAGTCTCAAGCTGTCCCCCTGGGTAGAGTGCCGTGGCATCACAGCTCATAGCAAACTCCAACTCCTGGGCTCAAGCGAGTCTCCTGCCTCTGCCTCCCAAGTAGCTGGGACCACAGGCGCCCGCCACAACGCCTGGCTATTTTTTTGTTGCAGCCATCATTGTTGTTTGGCGGGCCCAGGTTGGATTCGAACCCGTCACCTTAGGTGTATGTGGCTGGCGCCTTAGCCACTCGAGCCACATGCGCCGAGCCAAAGAGGTCATTTATGACTTCAGACAAAACACATTTTGTATCTAGGGAATAAATGAGAGAAATTAAGTGTCACAAAAAGGCAGATGGTAATGTGACTTGGGCTCTGAAAACAGAAGGTCGTCCCATTGCATCCTGGCTCTGTCGCTTACTAGCCACCAGACCCTGCAATGACGTTTTGTTCTTGTCATCTTTCTGGGCCTCAATTTCCTACGTGCAAAATGAGGAATATAATAGTAGATACTTCAAACAATCCCTGACAGGACTAAATGCCGTAATGAATGTAAAGCCTTTAATGTGGTGCCTGACACCGAGTGAGCGCTCAGCACACCTTAGTGTGCATCATCTGAAGGAGTCGAGGACATGTGAACAGCAAGCTTACCACAGGGCTGCCTCGCTCAGCGCTCTCAATGCAAACGCACCTATGGTAAGGGGTGCGTGTGTGGATGTGTGTGTGCTTGGGGGAGCAGGGTAGGATCGAATGTTTTAACAAATGGAAAGTCCCAGTATAGAGCAGGCTGGAGTAGAGTTCAAGCCACCTTATTAAAACTCGGGTTTTGTTTCTTTGCCTGTCTTTGTTTTCCATTGTCTCTGTCTTTGAGCTCCACTCTGCTTTCCTCATGGGTACTCCCTGATGGCTCCCCATGGTGGCAAGCCAGTCTTCACAGTGTCACTTTTATGCCCTCTGATTTGAAAATCCTTTGAGGAAAGAGCGTGAGTCTCTTATAAGTCTCAGCCAAGGAATCATTGCATGTAGACGGCTGTGTTTGGATCGCAAACCCATGGCTGAGTCTATCACTGTAGCCAGGGAAATTCTCTGATGAGGCCTAAGCACCATGCTTAACTCCTGAGGCCTGTCCTGAGTACATGAGCTAAGAGTAAGAGACGTGATGGCCCAGAGAGAATCAGACTACTGCTACTAGAAGAACAATGCTCGCTCAGGGGAATAAGATGCTCTCATAGAACTGTAGACCACAGTATTATTTCTGATCGTGAAAACTTAAAAATTACCCATATAATAGGCCAGGTGCAATGGCTCATGCCTATAATTCTAGCAATTTGGGAGGCTGAGGTAGGTAAATCACTTAAGGCCAGGCGTTCTAGACCAGCCCGAGCAATGTAGCAAGACTCCATCTCTACAAAAAAAATTAAAAATTAGCTGGGTGTGGTGGCACATGCCTATTAATTCCAGCTACTCAGGAGGCATGAGTCTAGGAGTTTGAGGCTACAGTGAACTATGATGATGCCATGGCACTCCAGCCAAGCAATAGAGAAAGACCCTGTCTCAAGAAATAAAGAAAGAAAGAAAAGAAAAAAAGAAATTACCCACAAAAGAGTAAAATGAATTACAGAAATATATATATATTTCCTATATATGAAATACAGGAAAATATTGGCACCTGTATCTCAGTGGTTAGGGAACTGGCCACATGCACCAAGGCTGGTAGGTTCAAGCCCAGCCCTGGCCAGCTAAACAACAATGACAACAATAACAAAAATCTAGCCAGGCATTGTGGCTGCACCTGTAGTCCCAGATACTTGGGAGGCTGAGGCAAGAGAATTGCTGAAGCCAAAGAGTTTGAAGTTGCTGTGAGCTATGACGCCATAGCACTCTACTAAGAGCAACACAGTGAGACTCTGTCTCAAAAGAAAAAAAGAAATATAGGAAAAGAATAGTTTTAAACAGAAATTTGAATGAGGTAGGTAGGAAAAATTAACAATACATTAAGAGAAAGAAGCCAGAATATATCAGTAAATATGCACATGCTTAGTAAATTATACTACATTCCTTAAACACTAACAGTGAGCAAAACATATTCCAAGAGCAATGGGCAAACTAGCCCAGTTGAACAAGGGAGGAGGGGAAAAGAAAAGAAAAACGTAAGAACATTATGAGTTGATCACCACAGAAATAAACAAAATCCTTTCAGAGGTAAGTCAGTTTTCTTCTGCCCATCTATTAATATATCTTTTTTTTTCCATTAGCCATTTAATTAGGTTCTTTTTAAGAAATTTAAAACACCATTTTATGAGGGTAAGCTCCATTTGTCAGAGCAAGCACGGATCGCAGGTAGCCTTGGAGCTGAGGAATAGCCTTGATTTTCGGTAAAATTTGCGAGTCCACAGCTTTTTGATCAACTTTGCGCTGTTCCGTTATCTCATATTTCTCTTTCTCTGTGGTGAAGATCTCACCTTCTTGGTGTCTGGGCTTCCGGAGCTGCTTCTTCTTGAAATAAGCATCAGTAAGATGCTTTGGGATTTTCACACTACTGATGTCAATTTTTGTGGTGGTGGCAATGACAAATTTCTGGTGTGCCCTTCGTAAAGGAACTCGATTGAGGGACAAAGGTCCAGTCACAAGTAGCAAGCCACTTGCTTTAGGAAAACCACTCTCTTGCCTCTGTGGCACCCAGTGAGGATAATTAGAACGGTCCCAGGTGTGATGCTAGATTGCATTTTTCTCACATGCTGACTGAATGTTTTTTTGCCATGGGTCAATAGCTTTCGAGGCACATCTTCGGTGGGATAGTATCTAGGCATTTTGCGAAGTTTAACCACCTGATTACCACCGTTCTTGTCCCCACCAACTGGTTTTGTAACAGTGGCAAGGACCTTCGCCTTCTTCTTCTTTTCAATCTTGGATTTAGCTGCTGTGTATTTCCTCTTATACATTGCCTTTCTGGAATACATGGCAGATCAGGAATACCTGCCTATTCCTCTGACCAGAACAGGATTTCGGCTGCAGTGGGGCATCCCCTTCTTGGCCTTAGGCTTCTTCTTTTTATTAACAGATTTCTTCTCTTTAGAAACCAGTTTCTTCTCTTTAGAAACTGGTTTCTTCTCTTTAGAAACCGGCTTCTCAACTTTTTCACCCGCCATCTTGCAAGGCGGGAAAGAGCGACTCTTCCTTTTCTTATGAAAAAAGGTATCCTGGTTGTTGATAAAACCATCTTGTGATCAACAGAGAAACTGGCCTAGTAACTTTAGCCAAGAAAATTTCTGAGAAAGGAGCCAGACTCCTCACCTGGAGGTCAGCCTTTTCCAGATTTTTCATTTACTCAGGCAAAAAAAAAAAAAAAAGTTTGCTATTTAAACATTATAAGTGGGATTTCTATTACATGCAGTAAAATCTTCCCAACTAATACAAATGCCCTAGTGGTGAATATGGAATCGAGTTTAAACTTTTTACATGCCCCACATCTCCAACCTCGTCCTCTGCCATTTTCCCAAGCGTCCACTATTCCCCAGGCAACCAGGCTGCCTTCTGCTCCTTGGACAGGAAACTACACTCTCCACTTCAGTGCTTTTGCATGTTTTTCTCTCTGTATATGCTTTCCTGCTCTTTACATGAAGGTCTCCTTATCACTCAGGCCTCTGCTTAGTTATCTCCTCATACTGGCCTATACTGAGTATCTGTATACTACAATAACATGCTTGCGGCCAGGGTGGTTTCATGGACAGCAACCCCAAGGAAAAAAAGAGGAGGGAAGGTCAGGCTGTCTGCTGGGGGTGGTCTGGGCTGCCACCAGCACATATTGCACTCTTCCCTGGCTCCTCTTTTGGAGAAAATCATGTCATAGATTTATGGAGACGTTACATTTGGGGTAGAGGGGAGAATTTTACTCACAAGAGCCCCAGGAGGCTACTCCCCATGCATCAAAAGCCATATTACGAAGCCAAACTGCACTTTGCTGTGCAGTATCTAGAAAGTCACATGCTAGAAGCTGGTACTGAGGGAGAAGGTGAGAGTGAAGGAGACCAGCCGGGCAGTGAAGAGGCGGGACAGAAACCGCAGGGTCAGCGAAGGCAGACTGGTCAGTGTGGCTGGACAGGGAGAGGAGATTACCAGGATCTGGGGGAGGGGGAATGCAAAGTTACCACCTGAGGGTTCCAGAATTTCTGTTTGGGGTAATGAAAACAATCTGGAAATAGATAGT
This sequence comes from Galago senegalensis, assembly GCA_963575145.1. Taxonomy (NCBI): domain Eukaryota; kingdom Metazoa; phylum Chordata; class Mammalia; order Primates; family Galagidae; genus Galago; species Galago senegalensis. Next base: position 878 of record CAUYTI010006387.1, on the reverse strand, counting down.
GGTGATGGTTGTACAGTATTACAAATATAATTAATACCACTGAATTATACATTTATAGATAGTCAAAACAGTAAATTTCATGCTATTGGGTATTTTAATTTTCTTATAGCTTAAAAGTAATAATTTTTAAAGAACAGAGAACTGTTAATTGTGTGGAGGATGAACTGGACGGAGTAGGACAAGCTGACCAACAAGGTTGCCACATTCATCTGGTCAGGAGGTGATGAAAACTTCAACTAGGGCAGCGGCAAGAAAAAAAGAGGAAGTAGAATGGTCAGAACCAAATGGGTTTGGGTTTGCACCTGCTGTGTCTGAGACCTGTGGGGGATGCTGCCCAGTCCTCCTTCAGGACTGTACACTCATGCCCTGGCTGGCCTGAGCAGAGGCTGACAATGGTCCACCACTGTGTTCCTTGGCTAAAAGGAGCTACAAGAGCTCACAGAAACTTGGGAAGAACTAGTCACCAAAAGGAGGAAGTGACACTTCAATTGCCCGGGGTGTCCTCTTCATAAAGTGTTCACCCAGGCCGATTTCTTCAAGTGTTTTCCCTACACTTTCTTCTAGTATTTTTATGGTTTCATGTCTTAGGTTTAAACCTTTAATCCAGTGAGAGTCTAACTTAGTTAATGGTGAAAGGTGTGGGTCCAGTTTCAGTCTTCTACAGGTTGCCGGCCAGTTCTCCCAGCACCATTTGTTAAATAGGGAATCTTTTCCCCACTCAATGTTTTTAATTGGCTTGTCAAAGATCAGGTACTGGTAAGTAGCTGGATTCATCTGTTGGCTCTCTATTCTGTTCCACACACCTACCTCTCTACTTTTGTGCCAGTACCATGCTGTTTTGATCACTATGGATTTGTAGTATAGTCTGAGGTCTGGTA
>CAUYTI010006385.1:0-12125 GCA_963575145.1 Galago senegalensis | reverse complement strand
GAAGTACGCTCTTCAATCTTCTCTCTTGTCTCTGCTCCAAACCATCAGCTAATTTGCTAAGCTTCTGTCCTTTCAGCCTCCTTCTGGACGGGAGCTTCTGTAAAAAGCTGGCTGCAGTTCGCCATCTTGGCTCCGCCCCCATCAAATTATAATTTTTAGGCTATTCATCACCTCACATATTTATCTTTCTTTGTCTTTGGAATACTATAAATATTCTCTTTATCTATTTTGAAATATAAAATAAGTTGTTATTAATTAACATTTCTCTACTGTACTATCAAATGCTAGAACTTATTCTTCTCCCTAACTGTATTATTGTACACCTTAGCCAACTTCTCCTCATCTTTCCATCCCCCCTCTCTTCCCAGCCTGGGGTAACCACCATTCTATTCTCTACCTTCATGAGATCCATTTTCTTTTTTTAGCTCTCACATATGAAAACATGTAATATTTATTTTTCTGTGCATGGCTTCTATCACTTAATGTAATGACCTCCAGTACCATCCATGTTACTCCAGAGGACAGGAGTTCATATTCCTTTGTAAAATATATTTTACTGCATCTTTAAGTAAAAATCTAATATATTGTTCAAATCTAACTTACATGTGCTACCCTTTTTAATATTTTCTATTTTCTTGGCTTAGGAGACTCAATTTATTTTCACATTTTTGTGGATCCGTAAGTCCATTTTCCTCACAATGATTTCCCTAAAAAGGGTTTACATAGCACCTTAAATGCAGCTCAGGTGAAAAGTCTTGAGCCCATTCTGTTTTATTATAATATCTTTATTTATTGGTTTTCCCCACCTGTCCTTCCCCACAGGTGACACTCCTAGGCCAGGGCCAGGATCCCTGGTAGCTTTATACATCTTTCCCTAGGAATGATGTAGAGGGATGAGCTAGCTTTCATAAGCTAGTTTCATTTTAAAGACATGAAGCACAAGCATCTGAAAAATATGCCGGAGAAGGCAGAATAAAAGGATGTAATACATTAAAGTTACATATTGATTGGAGGGGAAGGATGATGAATTAGAAGCAGCCTGAATGCACCACTCTCAGGAAGAAGATTGAAAATTGCAGGTGGATTCCCACCTGTGGATGGGCCTTCTTGGAAAGAGCATTTTGAATCATTAGGGAAATGATGGAGGACATTGAGAATGAAGGAGAAAGTGACAGGGTGGTCCACTTGGCAAGATCAGAAAGTACCTGATGAAGACATCCTAATGTGGGGAAGGACAGGAGAGGAGAACCAATAAACAAATTATTGGTCTCCAGGCGGCGCCTGTGGGTCAAAGGAGTAGGGCGCCGGCCCTATATGCCAGAGGTGGTGGGTTCCAAACCAGCCCTGGCCAAAAACTGCAAAAAAACCAACCAAACAAACAAAACCCCCCAAATTATTGGTATCCTTAAGGGAGAAGAAGAAAAAGCAAAAAGGATGGAAAATCTGTTGAGGGAATTAATGAGGAAATTTTCCCTACCAGAGATTGGGAAATCCAAATAGAAAAATGGTGATCAAACATTGGGTAGAATCATAGGAAACAGGACATCCTCAAGACACATAGACGTCAACCTAGCCAAAGTCAAAATGAAGGAGAAAATTCTACAAAGTGTAAGACAAAAGCCACAAGAAACAAGTAACCTACAAAGAAAAACCCATCAGACTAACAGAAGACTTTTCAGCAGAGACCTTATAAGCTTCAGGTGACCCCATTCTGGGAAATCCTGGGATGCACACTGTAAGCTGGAGATTCCCCTCCCCCAACCAAAGGCAAAAACCATGGCTTTTTGAATCTGTTGCCAGTGGGGCTGACACTTTGGCTGAGACAGTTTGGCTCATTATCCCTGAGCTGCCCCTGGCCTGGGGGTGTCACCTGGAGGTCCTGACCCTAGCCCTGCTCCACCCAGCTTAGAGAAAACAAGGCTGGTCTTCATGACCCCTACACCATGCAGCCCCCAAAGGGAGCTCTGGGAGGCTGTATGCAGTAAGGGCCATAGAAAAAAGCAGTGGCTCATTTAAACAGTCAGTGGTGATGGAGAATGGTAAATTCTACATTCTGGGGCCTCTGAATCTCATTCCAACCTGCCAGTTTTAGTTTCCTAATGGCCTTGAAACCATGCTGAGCAAATCAGCATAACAACAACCTGTCACAAGGCTTTGACAGGGCCTGGAAGAGGCATGGTGAATTCTACACCTCAGGGTCCTTGCAACTGATATCAGCCAGTCTGTTTTAGTATCCAGATGGCCCTAAATCCTTGCTGAGAAGGCTGTGTAGCAAGTAGCTGCTTTGCTCTGGCAGGTCCTGGAAGGGGTGGGGCAAGATCTGCATCCCAGGGCCTCTGAACTTCACATCGTCCTCTCAGATTAGGTGTTCAAATGGTCGTAGTAATCTACCCAGCAATTGGCAGAACAACAAGTAGCCACTTTGTGTCAACAGGAACTGGACTAGAAGTGGAGAACCTACGAAACTGACACCAACCCACCACATCAGGAGGCCAAATTGCCCTGGTGGAACAAGGAACTGACACATGGCATTGGCATATCCTAGAAGGGTTGTGGAGAGCTCTGCCCTTTGGGGAAGCTGGTGCCATCACTGGCCCTGCTGACTCGACATCCAAAAATCCCCTGACCTAGTTGAATGGCACTATTGCTGTCAGATAGATCTGCCTCTTGGTCAGCCCAGGCTCTGCCTTTCAGGCCCTAGCTGCCTCCTGGGAGCCCAAATAGAATATCTCTCAGCAACAATTTAGGGAAACCCTAACATTCTAGCTTAAAAATTAAAAAAATAAACTGATAACACACATGGGGGAAAATCAGTAGAAGACCCCTGGCAACGTGAAAAATTAAAGCAGATCAACTCCCCCAAGAGATTACAAGGAAGATACATCTGAAAATGCTATCCCTAAAAAGATTGCAGAAGTGACAGAAATTGAATTTAGAATATGGATGGGCAATAAAATGAATAGAATTGAAGAGAAGATGGAAAAAGAAGTCCAAAAAGTCTCTCAAGAAATCAGAGAAATTAAAGATGAAGTTACCAAGGATCTGGACATAATTAGGAAGGTTATAGCAGAGCTTAAGAAATTGAAAGAGGCATTCAAGGAGTTTCAAAACCCAGTAGAGAGTCTCAGCAACAGAGTAGAACACAGAGGAGAAAGAATCTCAGAACTTGAAGATAAGACTTTTGAACTAACCCGATCACTTGTTTTTAGTTTCCTTAAACAGCCGGGTAAAAGTAAAGACTTTTTTGGACAAGCAAACACTAAAGGAATTTGTTACAGGAAATATTCAGAACTGCATTATACAGGGAACAGCACAAAACATACCCAGCAGTGTTTACAAGGAAAAAACCCCCAAAACAATAGCATAAAAAGGAAAAAAAAACAGCAGGGTATCATTCAACATGATGAATAGAACAGTACCCCGCTTATCAATATTAACACTGAATGTGAATAGGCTTAATACCCCACTTACAAGACTGGCTGAATGGATGAAAAAACACACCCCAAGCATATGTTGTCTCTAAGAAACAGCTAAACCTCAAGGTCTTGCACAGACCCAAGGTAAAGGAATGGAAAAACAATATTCCATGCAAAGGGAAACCAGATAAAATAGACTTTATGTCAACAATGATTAAGAAACATGACAAAGACGATCATTATATAATGGTAAAGGGAGCAATTCAACAAGAAACTATAACAATCCTGTGCACTTAACACAGGAGCTCCTGAATTCACAAAATTCTACTAGATATAAGCAAAGAAACAAACATTAGCATTGTATTTGATGAGGCCTATGAGGCCTTCAACACTCTAGTGACAGAGCTAGACGGACCACTGAAGCAGAAAATAAATAGTGTACTTAAAATGAGCTCTAGAACAAATGCATCCAACAGACATTTCCATAATATTTTATCCTGAGACAAGCTAAGTACAGGATCTTCCTAACAGGTTGCTTTACCATGTTTGACTCGCCCTCCACAATTTTTTCCTCCTTTTTTTCACTTTTCAGAGTCTTTGGGTAGTTGGGTTTTATAGTTTTCCAGAGATTTTGTTGTTACCAGTGGAGAGATGGTCTGCAGTGGGTTTATACTGCTATTTTGGAAACAGGACCTTGCTGTTTTATTTTTTAACTTTTAATTTTAATATTAATTCAAATATAAAAGATATAAGAATGGTTGGAAAAACTCCTGTATATCCTTTATCAAGTTCGCCAATTGTTCATGTATTATTTTGCCCCTTTAATTTGATTATTCCGTCTTTATATAAATGAATATGCATGTATACATTTTTCTGGACTTGGTTAAAGTGATGTCTGCCAGAATTTGCCAAAGTAAAGAAGGTGTATTTTTCTTTGTAAGTCATTGTATGTAAATTTTGACTAAAAAAATTATGCTTAGTTATGAGGGGTATAGTTTGATAAATTTTGATGAAGTACATTTATATATTATCCCAATCAATAAACAGGATATTTCCATAATCACAGAAAATTTTCTCATGTCCATGTGGAGCAACTCTTTTTGAATTCTGTTACAGCATATGTACATTACATTTTTTTTCCCTTAAATTTCATTGAAATGAAAACATTCAAAATATACTCTGTTGGGTCTGGTTTCTTCACTTAATACACTATTCTTGAGATTCATTATTGTTATTGTGTGTATGAGTAGTTCATTTTTTTTGTATTTGAGACAGAGCCTTAAGCTATCCCCCTGGGTAGAGTGCTATGGCATCACAGCTCACAGCAACCTCCAACTCCTGGGCTCAAGCAAGTCTCCTGCCTCAGCCTCCCAAGTAGCTGGGACTACAGGCGCCCACCACAACGCCTGGCCATTTTTTTTGGTTGTAGCCATCAATCATTGTTTGGCGGGCCCGGGCTGGGGATTCGAACCCGCCACCCTAGGTGTATGTGGCTGGCGCCTCAGCTGCTTGAGCCACAGGTGCCAAGCCAAGTAGTTCATTTTTAAAGTTGTGTATTTCTATCATAAAGATGTATCATAATTTATTTTTCTTACTGATGGACATTTGGGTTGTATCTGATTTTTTGCTGTTATGTCTGAGGTGCTACAGACATTCTTATACAAGTCTTTGGGTCAATATACGCTTACTTTCCTCTTGGATAACACCTGGTGGACATGGTGAGTCATGGAGTAGGTGTATGCTTAACTTTATAAGAAACCGCTAATGTATTTTGCAATGAGGTTGTACCATTTTACTTGTTAACCAAAAATATATGAGAGTTCCAGTAGATTCGCATATTCTCAAACATTTGATGTTATCAAGATTTTTTGTTTAAAAACATTACACTTTATTTTTAGTTATACTAGTATTTGCAAAATTATATCACAGTTATGTTTTTAATTTGAAATTTTCAGAAGAAAAATAATGTTGAACTCTTTGACCCATGGGTATCTAGAAGTAAATTGATAATTTCCACATACTTGAGCCTTTTCTAGACACGTTATTTTATTAATTTCTAGTTTCATTCCATTGTAATCAGAGCATATACTCACTAGGAATTAAGTTCTTAGAAAATTTGATTTGTCTTGGTCAATTTCTGTTTCATGTGCTCTTGAATGAAGATATATTATACTATTCATGAGTAAGTGCTTCATGTATTTCAATGAAGTCAAGTTAGTAATTTTGTTTATTTCAAATATTTTTACAAATATTCCGTGTATTTTTTCAGTTCTTTTGGTGTACTTGTTCCATCAATTACTAAGCAAAGCAATGGGTGTTAAAATCTTCAAGAATGACTATGGATTGTTTGACTTTTACTTATGACACTTTTTGCTTCATGGATTTTGAACCTCTGCTACTAGGTACATACATATCTGGGATTATATTTATTAATGATTTTATCATTATGAAATATTCATTTTTAACTTTAGCAAACTGTGCTTTTTCTCCAAATCTACCTTGTCGTATACTACTATAGCCATACCAGGTTTCTTAAGATCAATGTTTTTATAGTATATCTTTTTAATATATGTTTTTGTTCGTGTCCTTCCATCTTTTCCTCCATAGGGTGAATTCCTGTGTTTTCAGGATTCCATTTTCCTCCTGTATTAATGCTTAGTTATATTTCTGTGCTATTTTAGTAGTCAATCTTGAGATTACAATATACATCTTTAAGTTACAGAGTAAAAATTCAAATATTTTACTATTTCATACAAAGTAAAGCCTTTATACCTCTATTTATGCCTTCTCTTATTTTTGTTTTTATTTTCTTGTATTTTACTATGATGTTGCTATGCAACCTTTAACAGGGTTTATTTTCTCACAATTACTTTTTATATTTTTGTTTTAAACAGTCATGGATCTATTAAAGAAATTTAGGGCAGTAAATAAAATGTGGTCCTTTATATCTGCCTAGATCTTCTGTGGTGCTCTTCATTTCATTCTTAATATCTGGCTTTTATGATATAATTTTTATTTGTGTTGAAGAAATACTTGAAGCACTTTTTTTCTAATACAGGTCTTGCTTTTTGAAAACATCTTTATTTCAGCTTCCTTTTTGAAGGATATTTTCAGTGGATATAGAATTCTGAGTTAAAAATTTTTTTTTCTTATAGGAATTTAAATATAACATCTGGTTTCCTTTGATAGGAACTTAGTCATCACTCATATTAATTGTTCTCTTGTATATAACGTGTTGGCTTTTTAAAATTTCTGTCTGCTTTAAGATTGTCTATGTTTGGCTTTCAGAAGTTTGACTGTGATGTGTCTAGACATTTTTAAATTTTTCTTTTCATTATTATTATTATTATTTGCATTATCCTGCTTTGGATTTTCTGAGCCTTTGAGCCTGTGATGACTTTTGGGGGGGTTAATATGACGACGGTACATAATGATTAGGTTACATTACTTGCGTTAAGGTAAAAGCCGAAGTCAGATTTTTGACTAAATTTGGCCCTTTTTCATCAGATTTTCTTCAATTTTATTCTCTCACTTTATTCTTCTAGTCTCTAAGCATCCAATTAAAAACCTCTTAGATCACTTCATACTGTCTCACAAGTTACTAGCCTCTATTTTGTTTTATAGTAAGTTTTCTCCCTGTTTTCCCGATTAGATAGTAACTATTGCTCTATCTTCAAGTTCGCTGAAAACTTTCTGTCCCCTCCAATATTCTATGAAGCCAATCTACTCATATTTTCCTTTCAGATATTGGACTTTATATTTTTAGACTTTCTATTTGGTCCTTTAAAAAGGAACTTGCATTTCTCTTCTGATGTTTCCTGTCAGTATACTCATTGTGAGCATAGCTTTCCTCTTAGTCATCGACCACGTTTCCTAATAGCTGATGTACAACTGGGGCTTCCTCATTTCATCATCTGGGTCATCTCAACCTTGATTTTGGTTCTTAAGCATGGATCACACATAGCTGTTTCATGTCTAATAATTTTTAATTATATAGTAGACATGTGGAGCTTAAGTTGTAAAGATTTTATATTCTGTCTTCTTCCTCTGAATAGTGTTGATTTTGTTGTAGCAAGCAGTGAGTTACTTTGGCCAGACTCAAACTCTCCTTCCTGCAATATGCAGCAGCTGGAATCTCTGGTCAATGATTTTAGACTTTCTTTTGATGCTCCTGGAGTCTTTCTTGCAAATGTAGTTTGGTGATCAGCTAACTATTTTAATGGGGTTTACATGCCAATTTGGGGGTTCCTCTCTCTTTGATACTCTTTTCTGGGAAGTCTCTCCATAAGTTCCAGCCCTCAACCAGCCAAAAGCTTTGTATTCTGACTCCTCAAGCCAGTATGAGAGACTTCTCTTGATTTTTAACTATTTTATCAACACATCATGAAAACTAAGAAGTTCCCTCAGGTGAAAAGGTGTTTGTTCACAAAATGAGATTTTCTTATTTCAAGCCTGAAATTACTTTCAGTTTCTGTCTACTACATGCATACTTTCTGTCCTCCTGAGCCTTAAAAAGGGAATTTACATAGTCAGTGAAAAAAATAGCGACACTGGACGGCATCTGTGGCTCAAAGGAGTAGAACGCTGGCCCCATATGCTGGAGGTGGCAGGTTCAAACCCAGCCCTGGCCAAAAACTGCAAAAAAAGAAAAATACCTACACTGAGGTGGTGATATCAGAATCTAGGCACATAGATTCTGTCAACAAATGAAGTTGCTGATAAAGTTTCTGTGACATTCAAAATGCTATTTGACCTTGGAAAATCCAAATGTGAATTATCTGTGGCAGTAAATCAGAAGGCTATCATTATAGGTAAAATTTTAGGTTAGAAAAAATAAAATTAATATCCTGTTATTCTATTTATCTTTAATTATAGAAATTATTATATCCGGGAAATTACTACCTGGGAATGTGCTTTGCACTGCTAAATGGTTTTACATATTAGCACATTACAGTTGTGCTGATTTGACTATTAAATTAACAGACAGGTAATTTTATAATTTCTTTGAACTGTTTCTACTGAATATTAATTGTAGGCAATATTTAAAAAGCATCTGTGTTACTTGCTGTGACTAACCAAAAGCACAACAAATCACGTTTCTTCAATTATAGTTTTTACATTTAATTCAAACTGATTTGTAAAAGTAGCACAAAGCATCCATCAGGTTTTAAGAAATATATTTTATTTCTTCAGTTCACGGGGATGAAGGCAGAAGCATTTGGATTTATTTGCTCTTTATTTAGTGTCTCTCTGAGAGGCATTTAAAACTTATCAAGGTATCGGACCTCAGAGCAGTTATCTTTTAATTTTAAATCATGGCTATATAAAGTTAAAAAGATAAAATCTATAGGAGCCAATTTGTGGCTCAAGCGTAGCTGTATTAAGTCAGATAGTCATTTGCCAAACCCAGTTATTGGAAGTATTTACCCTTGTAAATACACCGCAGTAGTCAGCAGATGGCATGCATTGTACATTAACTACTCTACCCCGTTATCACATCCACTTTAGAACAGAAAGCATCTGTTCTTCTCAAAAAGCCACATTATCCCCTCATTTCCAGTTTAGTGTTAATTTGTGAACTATTTAGTGATAATCAAAGAAGGTGATATTTCATCTTCATTTAGTTTGGAGAATGGATTCAATCAAGTATGAGATGGGGTAAAAATACATTTACCAATTCCTTAGCAAGCTTCAGCATTTAGGAGAAACCATCTTCTGTGATCATTTTCCTGCTTTGGCTAGAGGCTTGTGCAGGAGGACAGAAGCCTTTTTGGATGCAGTTTCTAAGGCTTCTGATGAATTTTAGGAACATAAAAATCATTTCCTGTTGTGTATTGTTAAGTGCCTAAGTTTAAAATCTAACAAACAAGTAAATCAACATGCACGGACAACTAGGTTTACTTTTAAGTCATCTATTTAAGATAACGCTAAAATAGCCTAATTGGAAAATTTCTTCATACATAAAAGCATGCAAGTATTCATGCTTGCCTTTGAGTGGTTCAAAGGAGAATTTGGCTGATGATGCTCTAACATAATGCATAGCTTAGCATACTTCACGTCAAACTGATATCCATCTGTCATCCTGGCCTGATGCCTATTCCCAAGGTATTGAGTCACTCTGCAGGGCCCGAGTTGTGTCTGTTAAAGTTATCTCCAGGGAGCTAAGTTATACAACATATAACAGAGTGAACACACAGAGAAACAGAAACACAAACTGCATCCACCTTATCAGTGCAAATGGAGGGATTAGACGTTTGCCTTCCTTAATACCAGACTTTTTCTTATGTGTTAAACGTATTATAGAATGACTTTCTTAGGCTGAGACTGATGCACTTTTAACCATGAACTTGCTTCAGGATCAATTATATTTGGAAGAAGTAGAATAATTATGGAGATGCTATTACAACATTAAAGTTTCCTATTCCTGAAAGTTGCAATTAATTAAATAGCTGTTGAAAGGAAGAAAATACTTAACATTTTTGCTTTGATATTTGTTTCTTAATGGAGAAATAAATTGAAATATATTCCCCTAAGGAAACATCAAATGTGTGTGTGTGTATGTGTGTGTGTGTGTGTGTATAGCTTATGTTTTTACTCCTTACCAGTTAGACCTGTGTTTCATTTGAAAGAATGTTTCCATTTTCAAGGAAGAGCAGGATATCTTAATAAAAAATATTTCTTTGGTGACTGATTTATTCAGTATTTGTGTTTGGAGTTCTGGGAGATCAAGGACATAAATGAGAATGCTACTCATTTAACTTGCTTTATGTTCCTCAAAAAGGCTTCAAAAATGAAAATGATCAGCAAGGAAGAAAAAGCTTCCCAGTTTTGCTGTGTAGGTGGGAGCTGGGTATAGATGTGGGAGTTCTGAGTGGGACTGCCGTTCTAGCTGCTGGCTTCCTAAGATGCTAAAAGTAGCACAATGGTGGTTGTCATTGATGGATGACTGCATTTTGCTGTTCATTTCTTCCATACTCTGGACTGCTAACAGCATTTTGTTGTGGTGGGTATTCTCTTTTAATCTATTTCATAGGGAAAACTGGTGAATATATATACGGACGTATTAGAGATATGTACAAATAAGTAAAATAATACTGTTCTGTGTACCAAATAGACCTAAACCATTTTGTAAAATGATCTTTTGTACTTGAGGGTCTTCTTTCTCATTTGGCTTGTATTCCTAGCTCCTCCTGGCCTATGCAACGCTAATTCAACAGCTTGAGAAGAAATTATATCCTTGTTTTGGAGGAATTTGTCCCATCCAGGTGCCTTGAGGTTATTAGCTACTTCAGGAAAACCTGTTTCCATTGGCAAGTAAACTGATATAATGAAAAAAAAAAAAGGTCACCCATTCCCTCTCCCAGTGACAGGAAATGGATGATGCCATGAATGCTGTTTGCCTGCTTCCCTGTAATGACAAGAGATATAAAAATCAAATTGTCACTCCTGCCCGGTAGATGTAGATGACCTGCGGCCATGGGCAGGTCATTATAACTGTAGGTGCCAGGTACTCCAGGATTTGGCATCGGGCCTGCCTTATGTTCAGAGCCAGCTGGCGTGGCATTAGGAAAAACCAGAGAGACTTCAGTTTATTGGGGGTTAATATGACCACGTAAACGACGCATATCCAAGCAGCATCTTGTTAAAAATAAATGTAATCATTTAGGTTAACAGAAAAAACAAATATCAAATATCTGAACGAATTCATTTCTTTCATTCTCTTCCATTCCCAAACTTGCCTTGGTAGCCTCCTGCTCAACAAATGTACTAGGCAGCATGTAATCATGTCACTCTGTCACAAAGTCTCCTTCTCAATGAAATTCAGATGTCTAGATAGAAAGGAGTGATGGCAGACTTTTCCCATCTTTCAGCAAAAAGCCAAGGAAAAGCTTGGTGAAAAGCAAGACGGAAACCACACTTTTTTGTCATCACAGGTCATCCCTATAGCACATGGTGCATGTATATTGAGTCTCTTCGTGTCGGCTGTTTATTGCTTGGGTTAGGACTAGAGTACATGTGCTATGATAATGCTTGATTAGGTACAAAGTTCCCTGCAAGTTGAAACCAATGTACTTGGTGAAAAAGTCACTTGCGTTGAAGATACAGCAGAAGCCCTTGTGAGATAATTTTCTTGAAAAAAATAGGTGTTTTATGACAAAACAGTATTAATAGTCTTGAAGTTTATATATAATATGTTTTCCAGAAACTTTAAGTACTTTAAATAAATACTTCAACAAATATCTGTGCCAAATATGGGTCAACTAATACACCCTGATTAGGAGATGGGAGTAAAAATGTCATGATAAAATTGGAGTCTTCACATTTTTGCACACTTACTCTCCACCCCTCACTTTTTAAATTAATTTATATAATTAATATTTATATAAATTATACAGTGTTCAAGTCAGGGCTTTAAGGTTATCTATCACCCAAATAATGTACATTGTACGCATTAAGTACTTTTATATTTTATTTCAATTCTTTCAGATACTATAATAATTATACAGGTACTCCCATTTTATAGATGATTAAACTGAAGGAAGAATTAGATTTAAATGTATGGATCCCTGGTTCAGAACCTAATACACTCTTTAGTATCCAAACCAGGTACCATTCATCTAAGTTTATGTCAGTCTGTACTATGTAACCCTTGCTAGCACCCTAAATCCAATTTATTTATTTATTTATTTATTTTGAGACAGAGCTTCA